>CM067318.1:13903055-14115365 GCA_034231615.1 Meghimatium bilineatum | reverse complement strand
TATATATATATATATATATATATATATATATATATATATATATATATATATATATATATATATATATATATATCAAGTGACATTCTTTCTAGAACGTTGTCTTCATCGTGGTTACTTTGAACATCTATCTGTCTCGGGCAAGCAGGCCTGCAATGGTCAGAGACAAGTGCACACATTCTTCCATGTCGCTGGTCCATCGTCGTTTTGGTCTTCCTCCTCTTCTCTCAACTTGCAATCTTTCCTCCAGAATCAGCCTTTTCATACTATCATGTCGCTTTAAGTGGGGGTTTCATGAGGTCGTGGGTTCAATCCACGGTTGGGACAGGATTTTATCTTTCGGAGGTACAATCAAAATTCTTCCTGTATTCTGCTATGGCAGAGCGGTATTTATTTCCACAGCCCATAGAAAGCCTCCCTCCACTCCTTTACAGAAAAACATGCAGTAACGAAAGTTTATATCACTTTAAATGTCCAAAATACTGTAGCTTCCTTCTGATGATAGTATTTAGAATCCACTCTTCATTTAGCTTCAGTAATTTCAAACTTTCAATATTTTTCTTTTTCTCTGTCAATGATATTCGTAGGATCTTTCTGTAGCCTATCTGTCCCGGGCAAGCAGGCCTGCAATGGTCAGAGACAAGTGCACACATTCTTCCATGTCGCTGGTCCATCGTCGTTTTGGTCTTCCTCCTCTTCTCTCAACTTGCAATCTTTCCTCCAGAATCAGCCTTTTCATACTATCATGTCGCTTTAAGTGGGGGTTTCATGAGGTCGTGGGTTCAATCCACGGTTGGGACAGGATTTTATCTTTCGGAGGTACAATCAAAATTCTTCCTGTATTCTGCTATGGCAGAGCGGTATTTATTTCCACAGCCCATAGAAAGCCTCCCTCCACTCCTTTACAGAAAAACATGCAGTAACGAAAGTTTATATCACTTTAAATGTCCAAAATACTGTAGCTTCCTTCTGATGATAGTATTTAGAATCCACTCTTCATTTAGCTTCAGTAATTTCAAACTTTCAATATTTTTCTTTTTCTCTGTCAATGATATTCGTAGGATCTTTCTGTAGCCTATCTGTCCCGGGCAAGCAGGCCTGCAATGGTCAGAGACAAGTGCACACATTCTTCCATGTCGCTGGTCCATCGTCGTTTTGGTCTTCCTCCTCTTCTCTCAACTTGCAATCTTTCCTCCAGAATCAGCCTTTTCATACTATCATGTCGCTTTAAGTGGGGCTTTCATGAGATCGTGGGTTCAATCCACAGTTGGGACAGGATTTTATCTTTCGGAGGTACAATCAAAATTCTTCCTGTATTCTGGTATGGCAGAGCGGTATTTATTTCCACAGCTCATAGAAAGCCTCCCTCCACTCCTTTACAGAAAAACATGCAGTAACGAAAGTTTATATCACTTTAAATGTCCAAAATACTGTAGCTTCCTTCTGATGATAGTATTTAGAAGCCACTCTTCATTTAGCTTCAGTAATTTCAAACTTTCAATATTTTTCTTTTTCTCTGTCAATGATATTCGTAGGATCTTTCTGTAGCATTTCATTTCAAATGAGTTTATTCTTTTGGTTATTGTCTTGTTTAAAGTCCAAGTCTCGCATCCATATGTTGCCACTGGGAAAACACAGATCTTAAGATAGTTACTCTAGTATTATTATTACTTTACCACATATATCATCTGTGTTAATTTGAGTGGTGCAATTGCAAATCTCCTAATCTCGACTGAACAATCTTCGGAACTTTTATCATCATCATCATCAAGTGCCGTCTCCGCAACGAAGGTTGGCTGCAACGTATCTCCAACATCTCCTGTCTCTTGTCTTGGTGGTGCACTCTGCTAGACTGTAACCTGTCCATCGTGTAATGTTATTCTCCCACTTGTATCTCTGCCTACCTCTTGCTCGCTTCCCTTTGACTTTACACTCAAGTAAGGTCTTCAATAGGGTGTCATGTCTTTTAATGTGTCCAAAGTATTTTATTTGCCTGATCTTTATTTCTCTTAGTAGTTCTTCTTCATCTTAAGTGTCTTTAGCACCTCTTTATTTGTTTTCTTCTCTTTCCATGATGTTCTCCATATTCTTCTATATACCCACATCTCAAAGGCATCAATTTTGTCTTCTAATTGTTTATTTAGTGTCCATGTTTCTGAGCCATACATTAATATGGAATAGATGTAGCATTTTATAATTCTCATTTTTAACTTGTTTGTAATTTGTTTAGATATTAATAATTTCCTCATGTCATTGAAGGTACTTTTAGCCATTCCTATTCTCCTTTTAACTTATCTTTCATTGACGATATATACTCTATAAGTAATACTCGGCGTTGCCAGGGGTGAAAAATATAGGAGTAGGTAAAGAACTGTTTCAACTAAGACTGTTAAGAATGTAAGAGCTGTTGATTACTGGAGAATTGACGATGCAGATAGTCAATATATACAAATATACTTTCAAAGCTAGTCCGAAAGTAGATATGTCAATCATTCTAGGACTCGTGATTGATTCATTGGCACACATGCGTATTATTTATAAAGAATACTGATATTCATGGTGATAATACAAGACTGTATTGAACATCTTAAATCTTATTGTTCTAAATACAACATTGATCATTTTTCCATATGCATAGATGTTGTTGGCAGTTCTAATGCATGAGCACCCAACATACAATGAACAAAAACAGTCATCTTGTAATTGTAGAATAAACACCTGGATGGTTTGTATCTCAGATTTGTTAATGGACACGACAAAATTGAGCCCAATAGTAAATTGTAATTTCTTAAACTGAGAGGCAACCCTATATTTATTATTGGTATTCTTGAAATGAAAATAGCTTCAAATTTGTCGCAACATTTTTGTACTTGTCCTTCAATCACATTCGAATGCACGGCCTTCACCGTAAATCCTGAAACCATTGTAGAACTTTTGCTGTAACTAAATGTCGTAGTATTATTATATGTGTTCCGATTTCCAAATGTAACTCGTGAGGTGGAAGACCTGGAACATGTAGGCCTAATGCATGTAGAAAATCTGTTGGGTAGTTGGGAACTTCATTCTGTCTGTTATTTAAATGTGTCTATTGATTTGTAACCACATGAGTCTCCAGGAATATTATCTAGCAGCTGTTGGTCAATAGTTAACAGTAAAACAATTTTTACGCCAGTACTTTCCTTTCGCGCAGCCATGAGACATATGTGTAATTGTAAATGACATTAGGAGATGCGTGTTCTATTAATTCATGACGAGTTTCAACCGGGATGCTAAATGCTAAAATTATCACTTTGTACTCAGAATCCGCTTGTGTTTCCCTATGCCAAGTTGTAGTAAAATAATTCTGAATTTGTATCATCATATAATTTTGCTCCCATCACATTAGTTGTTAGTTTGATGGTCACATCATGGATGTATGTATATGATGATTAACTACATGTTTAAATATCATCATGTGTAGTCCCTGTAGGTATGTTACTGACAGAGTGTGGCCGAAATCTCTTGTTATGAGAACAGCTATAGCTCCCATAATTACGTCGCTGCTTCTTAAATCTTGTAGACTCTTATTAAGTGCTTCCAATACTATTTTATGTGTCATTGTATATTCATCGCATACGATAAGAACACATCTTCTAAAGACCTTTCATATTCCAGAATTGTTAGCTAGAATGTAGACTGATCTGCACGATCACCATGTGAATGTAGACTGATCTGCACGATCACCATGTGAATGTTGATCGGTTTACAATATAGTTCTCATATTAGTTGCATGTTGGAAGGTCACAATATGATTCCACAAATATCATGATTTGATAAAGCTTTAATATCATCAGCTTTAGCTCATTTAGGTATTTACTGGCAGAGTGTGGCGGAAATCTGCATAACTATTATATTTTACAATAGTTATGCCTCCAATAATTCCTTCTACGGAGAGATGCAGGCTAGCTAACATTGCACCTTTTTCCTTTTGTAGTAGACTCCCAGGTGGCAGGGAATGCTAGGTGTATCCGAAATATCCGACGGAAAAATGATGAATTAGTTGGCCTGGACGTAGTATATGCTGCACTCTTTTTAGGAAATGATTATCCCCTCCCCCACCTTCCTTAGGGGACTAAGCATTCTATATTTCATTATATGTATATATATATTCTAAGCGTTCACCTATACACCTCTTACCCAAGCATGGTTTTGAGACATCACATTCTTTTCATTTGAGTGTCATCTCAGGTACTCAGCTTAGGAGATTTGCATTTGAGTTTCATCTCAGGTACCCAGCTTAGGAGAATCTTTGCATTTGAGTGTCATCTCGGGTACAAAGTTGAGGATAATTTATGCTTTTCTCGGTAGGACCATGGTCTCACATCTAAAGGATTTTATCATCATTGTGCTCTCCGGACTACATCCAGTTAACTGCTGGAAGATTTGAAAGAGTTAAAGAGTTAAAAAGAACAGGACGACGAATTTGTGTGAGTCATGTGTGACCGAATAATTATGACAATGAGCTCTATCGACGCCTTGTAATACAGCTCATGATCATAACTCGGCTTGTTTAAACATAGGTCTGTAACTGGAAGTACTCGTACATAGGTACACACAGTAATAGATCAATGTGAAATTTGTAAACATCCATCACGCACAATTCATGACAACGCTGCATACAAGTCAGAGAAGTTGTATTTTCACACTTGATTAATTCGATAGTTGGTCTTTTATCTGGAATTAAGTGACGCAAGAACTGGTAGTCTGAGTGGAAAGGTAAAAAATAATTATCTGTACATTGACATAGCGAAATTCACACATCGCCAGATTACACGATATGTGCTTTTATATTTTACTCTTATCTTGCAACAGGAAAGATGGAAAGGGAGAAAATATAAGATGGATGCTGGTAGATATATACAAGGGAGAGGTAGATGGAGAGAGAGGGATGTGAGATTGGCATTATGTATTATTGGTCCATAGTCATGCCCAAGTAAGCAGAGTGCTGAAGACGGAGACATCCATCCAAAAGGCGCACAGATAATCAGGATGCCACGCACAAAACACAATGGGAACATGTCTGTATTTATAAATAGTTATGGTACCTGCCCTGTGGCGGACGTTCAGGCAGGGACAGTGCCGGGCCCTATACCTCGAAAGGGCCCAACCTCAGTTACTGGAAGTCCTTCTCAATTGCCCCAAGGAACCAGGAGGCAAGGGAATAGAGCTACTGGCCAAACAAACAAACGACCAATAAAAATAATGCAATGAAATGCAGGGGGTTTCAACAGTAAAAGAGATGGATACAGCAAAATATTGGAACTTGAAAATGTCCTCAGTGAAGAACAAGTTAATATATATGATGTATCCAAGAAACACACCTCAGCAGCGACATAGCCTTCAAAATCAGAGGCTACCAGTGCTACCGGTCTGACAGAAAGGACAGGCGAAAGGGTGGAATTCTGACACTTGTTAAAAACAATATCAGCGCATGTCAGCTGCAAGTATATATGGAAGGGGCAGAATACCAGATGCTCCACCTAAAAACAGACAGTGCAGAATTCCATCTCCTGAACTACTACTGCCCAAATGATAAACAATTGGCACTAGACACAATTCCAGACAAAGAGACTTATGGTGTGTCGTGACTTCAACAGCCACTCTCAGAGCTTGGCTACGATCATATCGACAAGAGAAGTGAGGAACTTGAGAGTTGGCAGGATGAAAATAATCTCATCCTTATTAACCAGCCAGCAGACTCACCAACCTTCTGCTCGAGAGCATGGCACACCACCTCTACACCAGACCTGGCATTCCTCTCACCAGGCTTGGAATGGAACATCACACGTGTCGTTGGAAAGCATCTTGGAGGTAGTGACCACAGACCAGTATTTCTGGAAATCCACAATGAATTTACCAAGGACAGGAGCACGCTCACTAGGTGGAACTATAAAAGGGCAGACTGGAAAATGTACCAGCATTTAACCAGTGTTCTAGCTAAGGACATGAACTTGGACAAAGACATCAATAGAGCAGTGAGTGAATTTAATAGATGTATACTACATGCTGCTAGTAAAACCATACCCAGGGGGGCACGCAAAAACTACAAACCCTACTGGAATGATGAACTGGAAAAGCTGCAAAATGATATGGAAACATCTAGACAGCAGGCTGAGAACAGACCTAGCCATGAACATCACAATAAATATTAACAAACAAAGGCTAAATTTCAAAGAGCCAAGTTACAAGCCAGACGGAGCAGCTGGAAAGAAAAAAACAGAGTCGCTGAACCTAGAAAGAGATACTAGGAAATTATGGAAACTTGTAAAACAACTAAATGATGAAGGTACAGGGAGAAATACCAGGATCACACTTTATAAAGATAGAAATATTTTAACAGGTAAACATGCAGCTGATTGCTTTGCAGATTCCGTTGCAGAAGAAAATAATGTCAAAGTCAGCCCAGACAAACAACAGGAGGTTTGAGAGAACCAGCAAAACATTGGACAAGGCGAACCTATAACTGAAGTCATAAAGGCACCTACCACAATGAGAGAACTGGAGCATGCAATATCCAAATTGAAAATGTAAAAGTCCCCTGGAGCTGATGGAGTGTCCAATGAAATGATTAGAAACCTGGGAATTGCAGCAAGAGCAAAGCTACTGCAGATCTTTAACACAAGCTGGTCCACAGGTAATGTACCACAAGCGTGGAGAGAAGCAATAATGATACCACTCCTCAAATAAGGAAAAGATGGCAACACAGTCTCCAACTACAGGCCCATCTCCCTCACAAGCTGTCTATGCAAAACAATGGAACGCATTATCAATCTAGGATGCAGTGGTACCTTGAAAGTGAAAACCTTCTGGTATCACAGCAAGCAGGTTTCAGACAGTGCTACTCTACTGATGATCAGGCAACCTACCTCTCCCAAGAGATTGAGGATGCCTTCCTAGATATGAAACTGGTACTAGCAGCATGGAAAGACCTCAGGAAAGCATTTGATAAGGTCTGGAAAGAAGGGCTTCTAAAGAAATTGCGAAATTGCAGGGTTAGCTCAAAAATGGTTAAAGGCATACCTGCATAATAGAAGAGCCAGGGTATAAGTAGATGGTTGCAGGAGCAAGAAAGTTCTACTGAGTCATGGAGTCCCCCAGGGAGGAGTCCTGTCACCCACACTTTTCTTGGTTTACATCAATGACCAAGTTGCTGAACTACCACACGGGATAAAAGTGGTAATGTATGCTGACGACCTTGTGATCTGGTGCACGGAAGAACATGCAACAGTGGCCACTAAACAAATACAAAGAGCTATCGGTGCCCTAACCTTATGGGCAAATAGATGGTGCGTCAGAATTAACACAGATAAGTGCAGCACTACACTCTTTACACTTTCACCAAAACAAAAAGCTGGTCATATCAAGATAGATGCAGAGCTCTTGAATGAAGACAAACAACCCACATACCTCGGAGTTACTTTTGTTGATAAGCTGACATGGAAGCAGCACATAAACAAAGCAACAACAAAAGCCAGGAGGAAGTTAGCTATCCTGAGAAAACTAAGTGGAACCACATGGGGAGCCATTGGAAATATACTCAGTAAAGTTTACCAGCAAGGCATAAGACCACACCTGGAATATGGTTCAGCTGCGTGGTGTCCTACATCAAACACCACATTACAAGATCTAGATAAAGTGCAAAACCAGGCACTTAGAATAATGTTGGGAGCAATGAAATCAATACCCATAGCAGAGATGCAGAAAATGGGAAGAATGCAAACACTTGGCGAACGCAGACACAAAAGTACTAATTCAAGCAGAAAAGTTTCAGTGTATGCCAAGTCATCCAATGAAGGAAAGATTCCAAAATCTAGCAATGGGTCGACTGAAAAGGAGCAGCTTTATCCATCAAGCTAAACGACTCCGTAGACAGCTTACAGACCTACCTGAAGTTGACAGCCCCTTAAGGTCTGTATCAGAACAAACCCCGTGGAGTGAAAGCCATGGAATGCCTAAATATATTCAGACCCATGTGAAAGGGATACTAAGCGAGGACGAACAGAACAGTGTGCAGCGAATGACAGTCACCCTCAGTTTCCTGGATGAGGAATATCCACAAGATATATGGGTCAGAGTATACACAGATGGGTCAGCACAGAATGCTGTGAGAAATGGAGGTGCAGGTGTATATATAGAATATCCACACAAGCCTAGAGATACAATCAGAACACCGACAGCAAAATTCTGCAATAATTATGATGCAGAAATCCAGGCAATTAGTGTGGCAGCTAAAAAACTGCTGAACTCCAACTCTGGCCTACAGCCTGTGGTATTCAGATCCAAGGTCAGTGCTTCAAGCTCTCCAGTCTGGAAAACTAACAGAGTTACAAAAACTCCTTAGCGAATTGTCTTACCATGATAGGGTAACCATGCAGTGGATACCCTCTCACTGTGGAATACCAGGAAATGAAAAAGCAGACCAACTGGCTAAGGAAGGTGCTGCCGAAGACCAACCAGATATTTTCACACTTGATTAGTTCGATAGTTGGTCTTTTATCTGGAATTAAGTGACGCAAGATCTGGTAGTCTGAGTGGAAAGGTAAAAAATAATTATCTGTACATTGACATAGCGAAATTCACACATCGCCAGATTACACGATATGTGCTTTTATATTTTACTCTTATCTTGCAACATGAAAGATGGAAAGGGAGAAAATATAAGATAGATGCTGGTAGATATATACAAGGGAGAGGTAGATGGAGAGAGAGGGATGTGAGATTGGCATTATGTATTATTTGTGTGTTTGTGTATGTGTATGTGTGTGTGTGTGTGTGTGTGTGTGTGAGTGTGTGTGTGTGTGTGTGTGTGTGTGTGTGTGTGTGTGTGTGTGCGTGTGCGCGCGTGTGTGTGTGTGTGTGTGTGTGTGTGTGTGTGTGTGTGTGTGTGTGTGTGTGTGTGTGTGTGTGTGTGTGTGTGTGTGTGTGTGTGTGTGTGTGTGTGTGTGTGTGTGTGTGTGTGTGTGTGTGTGTGTGTGAAAAGCAGCTCCGTGATTATTAATGGTAGTCTTGAAAGGGCATTGTTGGCGTCAGAAAATGCTACGGTTAATTAACTAGCAGCTACTAGATAATATTCCTAGAGATCCATATATTTGCAAATCAATGGACACAATTACTCCTCAAAATGAAATTCCTAACAGCCCACCAGATTTTCTACATTCATTAGATGTTCCAGGTCTTCCACCTCACGAGTTATATTTGAAAATCGGAAGAAATATAATATAACTACGAATTTTAGTTCCGTTAAAACTCCGCCATGGTTCCTGGAATTATGATGGCATCCTTGCAACCATATGTTTCTTAAAGCGCAAGTACAAACAAGTTTTGGCAAAGGTTAAGATATTTTCATTTAGACTGTTATTCATAACAACAGAGTTGCCTTTCAGTTTAAGAATTTACAATTTCCTGTTACTCTCAGTTTTGCCATGGCCATTAACAAATCTCAGATACAAATCATGGACTAATTGTTCTACAATTACAAGAGGAATGTTTTTTTTACTCATGTTCAATTGTATGTTTGGTGTTCATGAATTAGAGATTTCTATGTATATGGATGAACGATCAGTGATGTATTTAGGACAATATGAACGGCATCGCAGAAGCTATATTTTCTTGTTATTGTCCATGCATATCAGTATTATTTATAATTAAGCATGTCTGTCAATTATTTTTTTCAGGAGTCCTAGACTGCTGCAGGTGTCTACTTTCTGACTAATTCTATGAGTATGCTTTGAAAAAATCAGACTACCTTCGCCGATTCTTCTTCATTAGTCAAGACTACGCCGTCTGTTCTCCATTAGCCACGACTGCGCCATTTATTCTCCATTAGTCAAGACTACGCCGTTTATTCTCCATTAGTCAAGACTACGCCGTTTATTCTCCATTAGTCAAGACTACGCCGTTTGTTCTCCATTATTCAACAACTATTCTTAAAAATATTGGTGGAAATCATGTATAATAGCACTAAATTTTCTTTATCTCACCCGGGCAACGCTGTGTATTCATTCTAGTATGTATGTATATATTTCAAAGAGAAGGGTACTTCAGTTGGAGAATGTTGACAGAGCAGTGATGAATGAGACGGGGTAGATAACAGGAAGAAAGTATGAAAAGGCATAACGATTATCGACAAAAGAGAAACACGAAAATGAGATGTATTTGATAAAGTGGATGATAGAAATTGTGGTAAGTGATCTCAAAAAGAGCGAAATACTTAGAGTGACATAAAATTAGGAAATTGGGGGATTGTGAGAGTTAATTGAAAAAAAAGGAGATGTTGTGATTTGAGTGAGTAGAAAAATGTAAGAAATACAGGTAGAGACTATCACTGAAAGTAGGAAATTATATAATAATTGTGTAACAGACAAACAAAATATACTTGGAATTATATATCAATATAACCAAATTTAACTCTAGTCGTATGGTTTAAAGTGGCAAATTTAACTCTAGTCGTATGTGGTTTAAAGTGGTAAATTTAACTCTAGTCGTATGTGGTTTAAAGTGGCAAATTTAACTCTAGTCGTATGTGGTTTAAAGTGGCAAATTTAACTCTAGTCGTATGTGGTTTAAAGTGGCAAATTTAACTCTAGTCGTATGTGGTTTAAAGTGGCAAATTTAACTCTAGTCGTATGTGGTTTAAAGTGGCAAATTTAACTCTAGTCGTATGTGGTTTAAAGTGGCAAATTTAACTCTAGTCGTATGTGGTTTAAAGTGGCAAATTTAACTCTAGTCGTATGTGGTTTAAAGTGGCAAATTTAACTCTAGTCGTATGTGGTTTAAAGTGGCAAATTTAACTCTAGTCGTATGTGGTTTAAAGTGGCAAATTTAACTCTAGTCGTATGTGGTTTAAAGTGGCAAATTTAACTCTAGTCGTATGTGGTTTAAAGTGGCAAATTTAACTCTAGTCGTATGTGGTTTAAAGTGGCAAATTTAACTCTAGTCGTATGTGGTTTAAAGTGGCAAATTTAACTCTAGTCGTATGTGGTTTAAAGTGGCAAATTTAACTCTAGTCGTATGTGGTTTAAAGTGGCAAATTTAACTCTAGTCGTATGTGGTTTAAAGTGGCAAATTTAACTCTAGTCGTATGTGGTTTAAAGTGGCAAATTTAACTCTAGTCGTATGTGGTTTAAAGTGGCAAATTTAACTCTAGTCGTATGTGGTTTAAAGTGGCAAATTTAACTCTAGTCGTATGTGGTTTAAAGTGGCAAATTTAACTCTAGTCGTATGTGGTTTAAAGTGGCAAATTTAACTCTAGTCGTATGTGGTTTAAAGTGGCAAATTTAACTCTAGTCGTATGTGGTTTAAAGTGGCAAATTTAACTCTAGTCGTATGTGGTTTAAAGTGGCAAATTTAACTCTAGTCGTATGTGGTTTAAAGTGGCAAATTTAACTCTAGTCGTATGTGGTTTAAAGTGGCAAATTTAACTCTAGTCGTATGTGGTTTAAAGTGGCAAATTTAACTCTAGTCGTATGTGGTTTAAAGTGGCAAATTTAACTCTAGTCGTATGGTTTAAAGTGGCAAATTTAACTCTAGTCGTATGGTTTAAAGTGGCAAATTTAACTCTAGTCGTATGTGGTTTAAAGTGGCAAATTTAACTCTAGTCGTATGGTTTAAAGTGACAAATTTAACTCTAGTCGTATGTGGTTTAAAGTGGCAAATTTAACTCTAGTCGTATGTGGTTTAAAGTGGCAAATTTAACTCTAGTCG
This sequence comes from Meghimatium bilineatum, assembly GCA_034231615.1. NCBI lineage: Eukaryota > Metazoa > Mollusca > Gastropoda > Stylommatophora > Philomycidae > Meghimatium > Meghimatium bilineatum. The sequence continues at coordinate 14,103,626 of CM067318.1, read as the reverse complement.
TATGTGGTTTAAAGTGGCAAATTTAACTCTAGTCGTATGTGGTTTAAAGTGGTATTCCTCATCATTTACCGCACCTATATGTGTGTGTGTGTATGTGTGTGTGTGCGCGAAAAACTGTGTGCGTGCGTGAAGAGAGAGAGAGAGAGAGAGAGAGAGAGAGAGAGAGAGAGAGCTACTTACAATTTGTGACTTTCGATGCATATGGATGTCAGGTAACTTGATAACAGTTTAATTCCAAGAATTATCACCTTATCAGATACAATGTAGAAGTAAGATTCCAGAATAACGCTACACATAGTATTACACTTACCACACAGCGATATTCCAGAATAACGCTACACAATATATTACACTTACCACACAGCGATATTCCAGAATAACGCTACACAATATATTACACTTACCACACAGGGATACTCCAAAGTAAATCCACTATGTAACAACCGAAATCAGTCTTAGAGATTTCTTCCTTATCCAACAGAAAATCTAGCTCTCAATTCCTGTTTGAGGGGACAAAAATTGAACATTTAACGCTGTGTAAATATTATTGCGCGAATCTTCTATCTATATTTAACAGCTGCGACTCGGTCAAATATATACTGAGATTAGAGGTATTTGGAACACAAGCACGTCCCAATTTCTACAGGTGGAAACGAAAATAATCTGTAAAACGCTTACGATATGGTCGTTTCCCCTGTTATGACGTAAAACTAGTTTCAAGTTTATATCCAAGATTTATGTATTCCGTAGCTTGCTATGCCAGTATTTCTAGCAAGAACTAATCTGGTAATATGAGGAACGATAGTGCACAGGAGAGGTGGATGACAGAGACACTGATTTCTGTCTTCGGGTGGGTTGTGTACGCTGCGCGAGAGCTTTCAATGTGTGAACGATTTTGATGTATTCGCTTGAGATGATGTACGTGCATTGATCACTCGTGGAAATGTTCTTATAATTGTGAGGAATATCGAAAACATTATTTTCTCATTATACAAGTCAAAAAATAATTAAGTTACTTATACATAATAGCGAATTACAATTTTAGCAGTTAATGTTGGTTGCGAAGATAAGATAGAGGAAAGACAATATAACTTCTCATATACATTACATTCATTCACGGAAATCCAGACAACTGGAATTGTTTCATGTAATACGTTTAATGGTTGTGATGCTCTGATATAACCAAATGGGACTAGTGTTCGCGGTTGAAAGAAGCGTACCTCACCGTTAGATGTTCATTATACTAACCAAAATAACTTATTATTCTTCTTCTTAGTTTTGATTTTACTCCTTACAGCTACATTCAGTAAAACTGTCCAGTTCGTATCTGTACCCCATACTGCTACATTAAAAATATAACTATCTAGTACTATCTATCTGAAAAAAAAACTATCTAGTTTATATCTGTACCCCATACAGTTACATTGTATTTTCTGTCACTGGGGCTATCCATACATTATATCAATAATTATATTGGCATTTCTCCCCCCCAACCCTCTTCTACCAGTCAACAATAGACAAAAATTCCGCTACCCCACCTCTACTTAATTGTGTTGGGTTTTTTCAAACTAGGTCAGGCGCCCTCAACCTGTAGATGTAATTTATGGAGACATGAGAAACATCTGTAACAAAACATGGTACAAGAGTCTTCTTCTTCTTCTTCTTCTTCTTCTTCTTCTGCGTTCGCTCTCATATAACCACCACAAATATATCCTGTGTTTTCCGCCGGGGAGCGTGAAGTACGTTGTGCTGCAAGTTCCACAGTAACCCTGTGTTATTTGCACCTCGTTAAGCCATTCTGTAGTCTGGACGTCCGAGGTCCAGCACATCCGTTTTCGTCATGCCTTTAATTTGGGTAGGCTTCTCTAGTCCGTGACAGCCTGTCTCTATGGCGCCGGGCTAGCGGGTGTGTGGTGACTCTTCGCCGAGACGATTGTCGTTCACGTCTATCTCGCACGGGCAAAGAAGACAAGAATGGCAGACTCTTTCTCCCTAGGAAGTCCTATCATCACAATCATTCAAAAAACCGGTACCACCCCAATCTTAGAATACATCAAGAGACAACAGATCAAATGGTTTGCACTCTACAGCAGACTACCATCAAAACGCATATCACAGCAAGTTATGCTACACAGATACAACAAGGGCAGACCTACTGACCGATCACGAAAACGATGGATCCACTGAAATAAAAGAGGCGGCAAATTCCACAATATACTCAGCAAAAAAGAGGACCGTCTCCAGAAAACTCTTTTACCCCTGACGCCGAAAGGCAACAAAGGGTTTCAGCGAATAGATAGATAGATAGATAGATAGATAGATAGATAGATAGATAGATAGATAGATAGATAGATAGATAGATAGATAGATAGATAGATAGATAGATAGATAGATAGATAGATAGATAGATAGATAGATAGATAGATAGATAGATAGATAGATAGATAGATAGATAGATAGATAGATAGATAGATAGATAGATAGATAGATAGATAGATAGATAGATAGATAGATAGATAGATAGATAGATAGATAGATAGATAGATAGATAGATAGATAGATAGATAGATAGATAGATAGATAGATAGATAGATAGATAGATAGATAGATAGATAGATAGATAGATAGATAGATAGATAGATAGATAGATAGATAGATAGATAGATAGATAGATAGATAGATAGATAGATAGATAGATAGATAGATAGATAGATAGATAGATAGATAGATAGATAGATAGATAGATAGATAGATAGATAGATAGATAGATAGATAGATAGATAGATAGATAGATAGATAGATAGATAGATAGATAGATAGATAGATAGATAGATAGATAGATAGATAGATAGATAGATAGATAGATAGATAGAATCATTGTCATCTTATTCGCTTACTTCTCATTTACTTGGTTATGTCTACACATTTACTGTTTTATTATTAACTCTTTTTTTCTAGTAAAATTTTTTCTCACCCAGTCGTAATATATTTTAAAATAACTATACAAATTAACGTTTTGGCAACACTTTCCGGCAGAATTAGTCTGTTTAGCAGGCTGTTTTAACGGTTTGTCAGTTGTAAGGAGTTTACCATCGCTATAGACAGTTAATGACAACGAGCAAAATCAAAACAAGCCTTCATACGTAGTGATGATTTGTATTATTGTCATGTTTTTTTCGCTGGTCACTAGTTTTACTAGAATTACTGTCTTTACATTCTACACATTGGCCGTATTTAAACCATACAGCTAAATGGATTGTCCGTCGAAAGTGGACAATATTGATATCACCAAATGATTCCAGTTGTTCTGCATTAAATGCCACAAAATAGTCGGTAGCATGCCGTCTACGACCTCGTTTCGTGGTCTGTCCCACGCTAAAAAATGCAAATGTAGGTCTAGAACAGAAGCTACTCGTTATGCTCTTAATAATAGGTCCTTTCCATCATAGATTTGTTGCCTAGGTCTCCTCAAACTATCAACTGCACAATGTCGGCTTTGATTGTTATGATATGTTCCTCCAGGGCCATAGACGGCGCATAGGGCAGAAATCATAGCCTTCCATTTCTGTCTTTGTGTTGCCAAGTCTTTCAATTGTTGCGTGTTGTTTAGGTTCATTGACATGCCTTCTCTATTAATGGTTCTTCGTAGAGTTTCTCTAGGTCTCCCTCTTCTTCTTACTCCAGGTGGCACCCAATATAGTGACTGCTAAGGAATTCTTAGGCTGTTCATTCTGAGAACATGGCCGATGTAAATCCAACGCCTTTGTCTAATGAAGGAAGATATATAGGTTTGTTTGCTTTCCTCTCTTATAGTAGTGTTAGATTTAAAGTCACTCCACTTAACGTTCAGAATGGTACGTAGGCATTTGTTTTCAAAGGAGTCGAGTCTTTTATCTGTGGCTTTTGTGGCTTTCCAACTTTCGCACCCATATGATAGAATAGGGATGATGTTGGAGTTAAACAACTTGAGTTTTGTGGTGTTTCTTAGTGTGTTTGACGTCCAGATGTTGCGGCTTAGATTAGACTTACGCAAAACACAGGTTTATATATCGCTTCAATGAGACACGACAGACTATAGCTAAAACTAGTAGGCAATGATGGGCAATTATGAGCACACAAGAAATGATAAAAATTACAATACACAAATCACATTCAACGTTTCAACCAAAAGGTCTTTACACAAACAAAACATCAAAAGACGACGAATGGAAAAATGATGTTACGTTTCACGCAGTTACCTTGTATTGATCGTAATGTCAGCTTTGGTACGTACTAAGAACGACGATATGCTTATATCCCTTGGAAACCCCTATTGTGTTGATACGCCACATACAGGGATTAATTTATATCACATGCAAACATGCACTGGTGTGGATCAATTATTATATGAAAGTTACCAGTAACAAAAACCACCTCCTACATGGAAACATTGCCTGCATCACCCCTGTTGAAGAAATATTTATCATGGAAGTATTATTAAGAGCTAGAGAAAACTATAAAGTTATGGGAAAGTAATAACTACAGTCATCTGGGAATGCCGGGACCGATGCACTAAAATACTTCTCTAGAAATTCAACAACTAATAAGACCGGTTCTGTTCATATATGGTCAAGATTGTGGCTTCTCTATCATTCTAAAAGGTGTAGTCATTGCTGAGAGGATTGTAGCGTATAGTCATCATCATCATAATCAAATACCGACTTAGCAATAAAGGTTGTCTGCAATGGAGCTCACACATCTTTTGTTTCTTCCTTTGGTGGTGCACTCTGCTAGACAGTAACCTGCCCATCTCGCGATGTTTCTCTCCCACTTATATCTCTGCCTACGTCTTGCTCGCCTTCCCTCTAGTTTACACTCATGTAAGATCTTCAACAATGTGTCATGTCTTTTAATATGTCCAACATACTTTTTTTTGTATGTTTATTTCCTTCAATAGTTCTTTTTTGTACAAAATATTTGTTAGAATAAGCAATGTCAGAATAAGCAATGTCGGAATAAGCGATGTTTAAATAAGCGATGTCAGAATAAGCAATGTCGGAATAAGCGATGTTTAAATAAGCGATGTTTAAATAAGCGATGTTTAAATAAGCGATGTTTAAATAAGCGATGTTTAAATAAGCGATGTTAGAATAAGCGATGTTAGAATAAGCGATGTTAGAATAAGCGATGTTAGAATAAGCGATGTTAGAATAAGCGATGTTAGAATAAGCGATGTTAGAATAAGCGATGTTAGAATAAGCGATGGTAGAATAATATAATGTACAACAGCATCAATCGTGATATTAGAGGTTCGGGCAGTTACTGCGGGCGGAAATATGGTCTCTTACATGACGAAATCATTATTAATGTGTTCTTACTCAAAAGCAATCATTATTAATGTGTTCTTACTCAAAAACAATCATTATTAATGTGTTAAAATTCGTCGTAATCATTATTTAATGTATTCTACTCGATACAATCGTTAATAATGCGTTCTTACTCTATCAAATTGGTTTTAATCCAGAACACTAGATACATATATCGTAAAAGGCGGGGAGGGAAATGTACCTTTAATGAAGGTATTTACTTGTTTCCGTATGTAATTCCCTAACTTTCGTTTGATTTATGGTGCCTTTTATCTGAGAAAATCATTATTAATGACCTTTTGATAAATATTATTATTATGGTTAACTACTTTTTCGCTTGCTGTCTAATACTAAAACAGTGTTTCCCAACGTGGGGTCCACGCCCCACAGGGGGGGGGGGCAATTATATTGTTCGTGGGGAGGGAGCAATTCTAACAAGTTTCAACTAGGCTCTATTTAGGAATAATTTAATTTTTTTAATATTAAAAAAGAAGTTACATGGGAGGGGGGGCATAAGAATTTTAGAATTACTTAGGTGGGGTATGGTGAAAATAAAGGTTGGGAAAAACTGTACAGCCTAAATGCAATGTTTTGATTTCTTAATGGAAAAATCCTCCCACCTACAAGTTTTTTTTAACTTACTGTCAATTTATTCTACGAAATTCTATTTTGCACTTTTTAAAAAGATATTTTGTTATTCAACAGGTGCACTATTTTTAGCATCATTCTTTCTCAAAACAAAGACAATCATTAGCATTAATGTGCCCACGTTAACTCAATAAAATCATATTAACGTCAGTTGAGTTTTGTGTACTGAAAAGAAAAAAAATTAACTGGAAAATAAGATTGAAGCAATGTCAGGAAAGAAACAAACACAGAAAACAGAAAGGAATAATGTAAGTTGTTTCCTATTTCCCCCCCCCCCCCTGCCCCCAACCATAGTTTATTTCTATGTGAATGACGTCAGAAAAATCGTTGAAGTTCTAGTCAACTGGAGTTACAGACCGCGACTTGAACAGCTTATTAGGCAACAAATAGCGAGCTAGATTTGGCACGAAGTTTTACACCAGTGGTCCCCAGAAGATGTAAGTATGAGAACCCAACGCATATATTAAGTGAATGTATTGAATAAACACATCCCTGGAATGTGTTTATCTTCCATATTGTTTTTTGGGGGAGTTTAATCTTTAAATATAGATATTATTGAAGCATTACGAATTGTATTGAATGTATGAGACTAAATATTATGGGTGTCCTTGATTCACATCAATCTCGCTCAAGCTATGTGGTCGAGCCGTGTAATATATTGTGAAGATTCTAGGTCCATCACGAAAGCGACACGAACTGAAAGGTTAAGCCTGCTCTGTAATAGACTGACCTGATTATTTTATCCCTGTGTGTGTGTGTGTGTGTACATCAGCGTGTAGTTTGATTTCATAAAACGTCCCTGGAACTGCAACATGCGTGAAATATTTTCCATCTAAGCTAGTTTTTCCTGCTTCCTTCATTTTCTATCATATTCACGTCTTCTTGGTTTCCCCTGTAAAGTTGTTATGGATCCTTAGTCTTTCATTATTAATATCGGATTTTGTGCCGTCTTCGCGGCATTGGCTGGCTGCAATGGCTCTTATTCTTCCTCTTGTATGATACACTCTGAGAAATTATAATTTATTCACCTCTTGATGTTTCCCGCCGACGTTATTATTTTCCTGCCTCTTGTTCAACCACCTTCCATTTTTCCCTCCAGTAAGGTCTTCAAAAAGACAACATGCAGTTTTTCTTCCCAAAATATTTCTTTGCCTTGTTTTATCGCTTAGCAGTCTTCTTTTCTTCACTAATTCTACTAGAGAATCTTTCATGAAATGTTACATATTCTTCTTTCTTTCATGAAATGTTACATATTCTTCTTTCTTTCATGAAATGTTACATATTTTTCTTTCTTTTATGAAATGTTACATATTCTTCTTTCTTTCATGAAATGTTACATATTTTTCTTTCTTTCATGAAATGTTACATATTCTTCTGTTTATTCACATCAGAAAAACGTGAATCTCTTGTTAATTATTATTTATTGTCCAGTTTTTTTTCTCAGATGAATATATTAATATGGAATATACACAGAGATTGATAATTTGCTTATGCATCCGTTATTTGGACTCTAAGTGATTTATTTGCTAGTCAATTGAATTTTCTGAGCTTTATTTTAGAGGAAGGTTTTATTGAAATAGTGTTTGTTGGAATCTGAGCCGACAATTATAAGCCAGGGCCTTGAATTTAGTTTCCTTTGTTCATGTGTCTTTTCGTTATAATTACCAAACATCAGTGAGGCCACATATTAGGTGTTTCACTGGATCTGGGGTTTTTTTCAAGATTATTTTAGGTTATTTATAAAACGTAAGTGGTGAAATTATGGAGGAGAGAACACCTGGAAGGATGAGAAAGGATTGACCAAGGATCGACTGGCGACATTAAAGATAACATGAATACGTTCTTAGAAATTCTAAGCCTTATGGACCAGAATAGAGAGAGGTGCAGGTAGTTCATTGGGAAGACAACGTTCTGGAGAGAATACGTGACATTACACACAAGTGGCAACCGTGCCAAACAGCGTCAATTATCGTGACTAATGAGACAGAACATTGGTCACTGAGTATAAGGAATGAGAGAAATAACAATGCACCTCTTATGGTGTGGAATATTTCTTTCAACAATTAACGTTATTCCAATTGTTTATATCAGAGTTTGATCATAAAAGACAATGACGTTTAACCACCACACGTGTGTATACTTTGTGTCGCCAGTCACTTAAAAACACTTTAAAAGTCTCATAAAACCAAATATGTGAGATTGTTTTGGATCAGCGCGCAAGACTTCTGAACAAGGACGTTAGTTTACAAGAATATGAAGATAGGACACACTTTCACGGATCAGCCTTATAGTGCGATTAGAGCAGTCATATATGGGTAATCACAGGGGAAAGGATCACTTCACGTATAGATATGTTTGGGTAATCACAGGGCCAAGGATCCCTTCACGTATAGATATGAGATATGTTTGGGTGATCACAGGGCAAATGATAACTTCACGTATAGATATGTTGGGGTGATCACAGGGCAAAGGATCACTTCACGTATAGATATGTTGGGGTGATCACAGGGCAAATGATAACTTCACGTATAGATATGTTGGGGTGATCACAGGGCAAAGGATCACTTCACGTATAGATGTGTTTGAGTGATCACAGGGCCAAGGATCACTTCACATATAGATATGTTTGGGTGATGACAGGGCCAAGGATCACTTCACGTATAGAAATGTCGAGGTGTGGAAACACCACATTTGGTCGCTTCAATTATTGATATGTCGAAATGTGAAGACACCATAAGCCTATGAATTACTTCGATTATAGCTGTGTAGAAATGTGAAAATATCACATTATCACACTGGTTAATTCAATTACAGCTATATGATGGACAATAATTAGGCTGCTGTGTACTCGTTATAACCGCGGTCTAAAATGTAAGTTAGTTAACTTAAACAAACAGGATTTCATTGGGGTTAGGGTGAAAACTATTTTATACGGGCATGTGAGCAGCATCACTACATTAGGAAATTCCCAATATTGTTCTCCTTTTCATTGATCATTTATTTATACTTTGATATTTGCACTTATGGTAGCACAACAAAGTGAAGCCTCAGTCTAAACATGAAGAAAACAGAATTAATGGTTGTTTCAAAGAAATATACACCGTCAAAAATTCAGTATTACTATAAATGATGCAAAATTAAATCAAGCGGATAAAGTCAAGTATCTTGTCACCATTTTAATATCAATGGCATGTGATCCAATGAGAGGAAGAACGAGATAGCACAGGCCAAATCAACATTTCAAAAAATAAGAAACATTTTACACAATGGAGTAATATCAATGCATACTCTAGTTCGAGAGCTTGGCGTTACATTGAGCAGTATCCTTCTTTTTGGAAACGCAGCATGTACAGTAAACGAAAGTGCCCAAGATAAGCCGGAGGCGCCTCATGTGTGGTTTTTAAGAAGAATGATAAAAATTATATGGACAAACAAGAAAACTAATTTATAAGTTCTTAGAGATGCTGGAGTAACATGACAAACTATAACAAACATTAAAGACAGACAAACGCAATTTTAGGGCATGTGATAGAAAAGTAGAACTTGAGCATTTATTAACGAACCAGCAAGTCCACATGGAAAAGAGACAGAGGAAGACAAAGATAAATTTCTGGATGGGTTGTCACTGTGGCACATAAGGAAGTCATCACCTGAATTTAGTAACAACACAAGAGACAGAGTTGTGGAGAAGCATGATCACCTACGCCACTCAATTTGATTGAGTGATTGATTTGTACTTTTTGCAAGCCAATGCAAAGCACAGCCGTAGTCGGAGTGCCCAAAGGTAGTGATGCTTTTATATTGCAGGACATGGGTTTGAGATAGTGACAACTGAATATACCAACTGAATATACCCGTATCACTCTTCGACGTTATACTTAGAATATTCATTCATTCGTTCATTTTCCTTTTGCGCTTAAGTTAGTGCATAGGGCAGAGGTTACATCTCTTCAATTCTGTCTGTTCAAAGCTATTCTGTGCAGTTCTTGAATAGTATGGATATTGATTGTTTTACTTTCTCTAAGCATTGTTCTTCTGAGTGTATCTTTTGGTATACCACTGGCTCTTTTGTATGTAGGTATCCATTCAAGAAATTGGTTGTGTATTCTGTTCATGTCTGCGCGTAGGATATGACCGATGTAGGACCAACGGCGTTTCCTGATAACATCTGTTATGAAATTTTGATGTGTCTCTTCTCTGATTTTTTCATTTGATTTGAATTCACTCAATGGGTGTTAGTTATCCTACGAAAACATTTGTTCTCGAAACTGAATAATTTCTTGCTGAAGATAAAGAGTTTTTCCAGCTCTCACATCCATATGATAGCACCGGATTAACGCAGGAATTAAATAAGCGCATTTTCATACGTGTGCTGATTGACTTTGACCTCGAGATATTAGACAGCGATGGCATTAGCGTCCTTGTCAAGGCTAACTGTGATTTGGAAAAGCAACATCAGTGTTGGAGTGAAAATCAAACTGTATAAGTCGATGGTGCTTTCTGTTGTGTTGTATGGTTGTGAGAGTTGGACACTCACTGCGGACATGGAGAGAAGATTATAGGCTTTCGAGTACAATTGCTATAGACGAATTCTACGAATTTCCTATAGGGAACATAAGACCAATGTGTACGTAAGAAATAAAGTAGAGATGTGTGCAGGTGTTCAGGAGCCATTGCTTTCAATAGTGAAACGACGAACACTAGCATGGTTTGGACATGTATGCAGGCACGATTCCTTGTCAAAAACAATACTGCAGGGAACTGTCGAGGGTGAAAGAAGCAGAGGAGGGCAAATAAAGACATGGACAGGCAACATCAAGGAATGAACAGGGCAAGATATTTCCACACTCATCCGCATCGCTGAAGATAGAATTCGCTGGAGGACTGTGTGCTGAGCCATCCAATGTGGTACCCCTACGACCCTGAAGGGTTATGGGTTTGATGATTAGACAGTCCGTTAAAGGCACTTCATGCTAGTGCAATGCGAGTTGTAGAATACTTAGAATATGTGCGCTCGTAATCAAGACGATAAGAAAATCTGCCGTAACCAGAGAAAATAGTACCAGAATTTGTAGTTTAACATCAAAGAATTCTCTATAAATTACATCAACAAATGTTGACCAGTTTGTGACCCATCTCCATTTCCCTGCTCACCAACTGTCATTAATCCTGACACATCGCACTTCCCCATTCCCCGCCCGCTTAATTATATCACAAAATTGTAATCTCATCTTCCCATCCACCATAAATTTCAATAATTGGACAAAAAATTACTCGATTTATTTGCTGCTTTTATTTTTTAAATGTTTCAAATTCTAAGAATTTAATTGGTATATAAAAATTCATATTCTTGATGTGATCTTTTGTCAGACCACGGAGGAGATGTTGAAACAGCGATTATAATACATAATTCCGGAGACAGAGAGCTATGGAGAGCCGTGATCGCATTCGCCAGCCGGCATGGCACCTGATGATGATGATTTTAGTCACTTTTTCTGCAAAGCGTTGTGGAGAACAGATGTCTTTGTTTTATTGCCACATGTGTTGCTGTTGTAATCTCATGGGGGTTGTAGAATGTCTCTGATATTGTCGATCCATTTACGTCTTGATCTTCCTCTTGTCCTTATCTGAGATATTCTTCTGTTATACGTTCTCGACGTGGTACATCGATGTGCTCACTGAGCACAAAGAGCCCCATGTCTCCCACCTTGGATGTCCATAGTCTCAGTTCGTAGTGCGCAGATCGATTCATCCAGCAGCAGTCCTAGCAACGTTTTAATCTCTAATTAAATTAACCATATTGACAATAAGGTTTACTTGTCCGGCTCTGTGGCGAAGTGGTACAGAGCTCGTCTGTGACAGCCAAGCTACCGAGTTCGATCATCGGTATATTTTATAATATTGCCTATAAAATAAGCACAGTCAACGAATGCTAGGTTGATAGCTACGTCCTGTAAAGGATATGCTAATTTAAAAGTGACGTGATTACAGTGACGTCTCGAAAGCTGCGCTTGCTGTACTTAATTTTGTAATGTAACTGTGCATATTTTTTTTAATGGAATGCAGGCACGTGTTATTGTACTGAGCCTTTTTGTCTCCCTAATTGCTAGTCCCGGTAGAGGTCTCTAAAACAAAATCATGTATACATTTAGTTATATTGTTCAGTTCTTTCATGGCTTGCAACAATCATTTAACATCCGATTTTTATAGTGTTCTATTGTATTATTATGTGCTTCTGTTCAACTGTAATCAGTATCGCATTCACACTAATTTTATTATTATCGTAACTGTATCAGTTTGTCGATGGAGCCTGAAATGGGATGGGAGAAAAAGTGGCAATGTTACCTATTATACATGTCATAGGTGACGAATAAGGAGGTTCTTGTACATCATTTATTTCGTTTGTTGTCTTTTGCCATGATGAAGGTTTTTAGTCGAAACGTTGTCTGTCAGTGTCTCGTTGCTATTTTGTTTTATTGACTACTATTAAGCGCCATATCAATCAAGGTAATACTTATTTCTATTTGTTTTGATATCTTTAGGTGGAGTCGGCTGTCCACGCCCATAGAGGTTCATAGTGACACACAAGTCAAGCTGAGTCGGGTGTGTCAGTCTGAACATCGAAAATATATCACTCAAGCTGTATATTATAACACGTCGGTATTGCGTCCCTTTGACCACACCCTTTCTAATCTGCAGATGTTTGAGAGAAAACGCAGAATAATGTGATGAATTACCGTAAACTATTGCAAAAATAGATCACAAAGAGCTTGATAGATATGGACATCTCATGAAACTAAGAAAATAAACGTATACAAAGAGAGAGGCGTTTGAAAACGCATTGTTCGTGACACATGGACTCAAAGATCTTTCAGCAACCTATAGCCAAAAATTGATTGAGTGAATGATTGACTGATTGATTGACTTTATTGATTTCTTATTAATGTACTTATTTATTGATTTATTATATTAAATAATTATTTAATTGATTTAATTATTGATTTAATTTATTGATTTATTGATGCATTGATTAATTTATTGATTTGTTTATTGATAAGTAATTAACTAATTAAATGCTTGATTGATTGAATAATCGATTGATTTCCAGCAGAATGTAGTTCAGAGAAAGAAATTTTAGTTGTGTCATCGTTTCGTTTGAGCCAATGGTCTGACAGATTGAACTTCTGTGGTTCTTGTCTCTTTATTTGTTCCACATATTGGATTCCTCCGTTGTTTATCTATTTGAATAATTATGTTTTAAAATTTTATTTTAGAACCTGTTTTTTTTTCATGTATGCTTCCCGTGAGCAAAATACATACGAGACATTTCTTTAATAAACTCGCATGAATGATATATTATAACATGTACGAAAATCGAATAAGCAGAGGCGTATCACTGTAAAGTAATGCAATCAGCTAATGTTCTGAAACCATATGATACATTATAAAAACCGGGTTCGAATCGCATATCTTCGCTTCCACTTTTTTTTAATTCATGCATTTTGCTATTACATAAGCTGCGGAGTATGAATGGTGAAACGCAGATTTATGTAATACATTTTTTTTCTGAAAATATAACTGCAACATCCGCTTAACGTGCGTCCGACCATTAACAAAACTCAATAACGTCGGTATTCATTTGTTGATTACCAACGTCAGTTAGTGCATTCTATTTCTGTTAACACTAGCTGCGCGTAATGAGAAAAAGAACAAAATATTATTGATGAATTGTATTATTGAATAAATCATATCACGAACATCTAGAAATACAAGAAAGGACTATCTACAGGTATCACAGTAATTGGCGGATATCAACAATCATTGTCAGGATTTCCGGCAAACCAGTATTTACCTAATTCTCCAGCGCGCAGCATAGCCATGAGTGCTGATACATAGAGATCTGGTACAAGGACATAGCTCGTGAAACACTGATGGAAGTTTTGCGTCGGGATTTCCCGTGTGGAACCAATTCTCACTAGTAGGACTTCATCTTCTTCTTCTGCGTTCGTTCTCAAACTCCTGCAGAGTAGCCGGATGTAGTCCGGATAACGGAATGCGTTGTGTCATGGTTTACAGCATTGCTGCGATATCTGCGCCTTTCGGCATGACTTAACCGACTTCAACATGGCTTTGGGTCACTGACCCTATATGGGATTGGACAGCCAACTCCATCCCATAACCTCCTTAGTTGCCTGTTACGACATGCTTGGAAGGCAAACAGTGTTGCTATTCGTTGCTTCCCTTTCGGGCCCCGGCAACACACGGGCGGCTACTAGGACTATATCTAGAAAACAAAGCATTTCTCCATGATAGTTGTACTCACTCATCTCCTTCAGCGTAACTTAGGTTTGGTACATCCGACTTTTCCCGTTCTTTTCCTTGGCTGGAGATATACATTATGCGCCACGAGACATGATTGATTGATATTGCTCGAGCACATATACACGATAATCTGTCACATCAGCCAAGATGAGTGAACCTGTGTGAGTTCATCAGCCAAGATGAGTGATCCTGTGTGAGTTCATCAGCCAAGATGAGTGATCCTGTGTGGGATCATCAGCCAAGATGAGTGATCCTGTGTGAGTTCATCAGCCAAGATGAGTGATCCTGTGTGAGATCATCAGCCAAGATGAGTGATCCTGTGTGGGATCATCAGCCAAGATGAGTGAGCCTGTGTGAGTTCATCAGCCAAGATGAGTGAGCCTGTGTGAGTTCATCAGCCAAGATGAGTGAGCCTGTGTGAGTTCATCAGCCAAGATGAGTGAGGAGTTCATCAGCCAAGATGAGTGATTCTGTGTGAGTTCATCAGCCAAGATGAATGAGCCTGTGTGAGTTCATCAGCCAAGATGAGTGATGCAGTGTGAGATCATCAGCCAAGATAAGTGATCCTGAGTAAGTTCTTCAGTCAAGATGAGTAGTCCTGTGTGAGTTCATCAGCCAAGATGAGTGATCATGTGTGATATCATCAGCCAAGATGAATGATCCTGTGTGAGATCAGATTGCAAACCTATTCTGGATTTGTAATTATTTTACATAAAAAAATGTTTGTAACTATCCTTTCAGTGGTGTTTTTATGTTGTATATCTCGAATGCGCATGTATATCTCGGCGGCCATTGTTGATATCATGTTTCACTTATCTTTTCTGATGCGACTGGCTATCGATTTCTTTGGATGTAACTTGTGTTTCAAGAAGGTGAAAAGCATGCAGAAACTAAAATAAGTGACACTTCGTGAGATGTGCGCGCAAGATTCTCCTGGAGACGAACTTGTTTTCTTACTATACTAATAGGAACTTGGTTCTATACGGAAAATCCCGAAGAAAAAAGGGCAACATGTATTTACAACAGACCCTTGCTATGACGCCGTAGACAGTCCTGCAATTATTTCTAGCTGTTCGTGGTCATATGCAGGATAAACACAGCGAGTTGAAAAAGGGAGTTGGGAAATAAAACTATTTCCGTATTTGATAAATGCCATCTGTACTGGTTGAAACGTCCTTATTTTTTATGATTTATATTTTTATTAGTGAATTACACAATGGTGCTATTGTGTGAGTGTATGCGTTAATGTTACAATTATTGCACGCAGAACAAGTCTATATGTGTTTCATTGTCCGTCTAAGAAAGTCAAATCAGTTTGTAGCGGTTCAAAGCTCTAGTTTTCTATTGATTTATTACTATTTTCCAATGTTATGTTTCTATTTCCGGCGTATTCCAACATCCACTTCAATTTACGGCAAACATTGTTTCATATTTTGAATTTATTTTGTTTGCTCATTTCTAAAATAAGTAAACTGTAATCTTTATTTGTAATTTTTCACTTAAATGTGGTCGTGCATCTTTACATTATTTGTTGACAACTTGATGTGGTCTTTTAGAGAAGAGCATATGACGCACGTCATACGTCATTTTACAATTACGTGTGAGCATGTTACCACACACCATATGTCATTTTGAGTCACGTAGCGCAGTTGTTAGAGCACTGGCTTCGCATATGAGTGATCCTGGGTTCTTTCCCCAGTTGAGGCGGAAATGTTTTTCAGATTGCAACGGCTCCCGTTTCGACCAAGCTTTAAATGGGTACCGGATTAATCCGGGAAGTAAAGACTGCGAGGGAGAGGAGATGGCTACCGCCCTCATTTACAGAGTCTCTGAAATGTGAGATCGCTAACATACTACGGCATTAATAAATGCTATGGGTTACTTCATTATTTTGGCATTTTACAATTACATATGAACATAGCCGCACGCATCATTTGTTATGTTTCACTTTCGTGAGATCATGGTACCACAAATTATTTATATTTTTAATTTACGCGTGAGCAGAGTACAACACATAATTTGTCAAATAGATAGAGTTTAGGACCACCACATGACGAAGCTATTCCTGAATACCATTCTAGAATATAACTTTCGCATAAAAGAAATAACGGATCGTTGAGTTGTAGATCTGAAGATGATGTACTTATGCACGAAATTTGAAAAAGAAAGAACACTGCGGGCAATCCACAAGCGCAAGAAGCGGAAGGACAAATCCGAAAATTCTTCTACCGCGAACCTTCAGCACACCTGCATGCACTGCAATAGAACGTTGCATGCACGAATCGGACTCATCGGGAACTGCGAACTCACAAACCAAATTAGTTAATTACCAATTATTATTTTTTCATCGCATTTAATGTTTTTCATGCCATGCTCATCTTCGCTTGCGAAGGAGGAACACCATCATCATCATCACTTATGCACAAATAAATAACCACAATAAAACGTGTATACTTTTGTAAATCCGCAAGTTATCGACAACAACAGATTCAGCAGTGATAGACGATTCAGCAGTGACACAAACAAAAGAATACAAATATTTAGGAAGTGGGTTTTTTTTCCTTCAGAAAATGGAAAACTAGACCGAGAAATATAATCAAGATGTCAGAAAGCAAGACATATCACCGTTCGTCCTTACTCCTACATCCATATGGACATAATGAGACAGATAATATCTACAATTTTCATACCAACACTTTGTTACCAGTGTCAAACATGGTCTTTAACAACCTCGCAGCAGAGAAAAAGTATCACATGTGAGATGAAGTGTTTAAGAAAAGCAGCTATGGTCACCAAACTGGGCAGAAAGAAAAGATAATAGAAAAAAAGTAGGAGTAATGCCTTGTATCGAATATATTGAACGTCAGCAGATAAAGTAGTTTGGTCACCTGATGAGAATGGACACAAGCCAATTATCACTGAGAGCTTATAACAAACGATCAGCTGGATACAGAGCAAATGGAAGACCGAGAAAGAGATAGATCGATAACATCACGACCACCCTCCACAAGCACGGACACACTACAACTCCGGCATCACATCTGACCTTGAACCGAAACTTACAGCTCCAACCCCTACACTTAACGTCAAGTGTGAATGCTATCAATCAGCTTCCACCTGAGCATAGAAAATAGACAATATTCTGTACGGCATTACTACATGTCAATTATTTGTTTATCAGTTTGAGTGACAGAAATTATACTTGTCCTTATTTCAGCTGTAAGGATAGAGGTTTCTCAACTTAGTTGTACCATCACCTGTCTCCTGTGTAGAAGACTTGTGTACGGAAAATGTAAACATCATGATACTTTTCATTTGTCATATGGGAGTCTTACAACCACACGGAATGAACATTAATCACCGTTTTGTTTGAGTTACCCACCTTTTCTTTATACCCTCTACTCCCGTATTGCACTGATTCTTGTAATTATTTGTCTTTGTACACTTTCGTGAGTAATTATTTTTGTGTTTGCCGTACTTCTATATATTTCCTTTATGTCTTCTTTCGCTTGTGTATGTCAATATGTGATTATTTTGTACTCTAGTCCATAAATTGTACAATGGAATGCCATTTTTTGTTAATTCATTTACATATTTTGATTTTGATTTCCTCGTTGTTATTGCAGTTGTCTCTTCGATGGGTACCCACACATGTATAGTTATTTGTATATGCATTTTGTTTTGCATGGTTCTATGTATCCACACAATTGTTTTGGGCCACACATTTGTATGTATACATATTATAGAATTATCTTTATGTGAACGAACGTTTATATTTACATAAATATATGTATATGTTTCTATGTGTGCGAATGTTCTTGTTATTGTTTTTATTTATGTGAGAAAGTGTTTATGTGGATGCATGTTCATATTTATGTATATATATATATATATATATATATTTATGTGAGAGCTTGTTTATGTTAATGTACGTATCTCCATTCTGTGTCAATATGTATGCCTATTCTGGTGTGAGCCCTTTCCTATGTGTGGATACATTTACATGCCTGAGCATTTTGTGTGGGTATCCTTCACACATCTGTGTCCATTTTGTTATATATTTATTTCTTAACTCTTGGTGTGTGTATACATTTCTGTGTATGTTTAGGTTTGGTTTTATATATATGTTTATGTCTATATTTAGTTTCACATTCATTCCATGCGTTTTCAAATGATGATTCTTCTTGTATCCTTCCTTCCTCAAACCCACTCACCCCACCACCACACAACCTCATCATTACTCATCTATCATTATCATATGCCATTCTGGTTGGCGTAGGTGACCATGGTTCTCTGTTCAGAGTATTGTTATCAGGATCGTTGTTTCCAAGCCTTGCTAGGTTGTCAAACGAATATTTTCTCACGTCCCCATCTGTCTCTGTTCTCTTCAGTCTTGCCTGTTGTGACTATGTTCTTAAAACCTGCCTGTCTGATAAAGTGACAAAGGGGGTATTTTTTCTTATCTTTTTCTTTTATTATTCTTGCACTCATTATAAACATCCCAACCACATCTATAGTGCCTCTAATTTCCCACTTTCGGTTTGTTTATATTGAATGCACGCATTTTCTCTTTTACTAGATGCGTTGCCATCCCTGCGTTATGGAGACGGGGCTTGATGAAATCTAGTCATCTATTTTGTTTTTATTGTGTTGTTTCCTGGTGTTTGTCTCTTGAAAAGGTTCAATTTGAGCCAATACGTGGAGAATTGTCCTGTTTAGTTTTATTGTATGTTTTTTTATATATACTTTTTTATATATTTTTATTAATAGGCAAGGTAAGTGTTTTAGTAACCTGTTTAATTCATTTTGCTTGACTATATAGTATATAGTGGTTTGGACCAAATTAATTTTATAAACTTTCCTTATATGTGCTTTTTATTGTATCACTTGACATACTAATATTGATACATATTGTATGTGTAATATATCATTGGAAAGGGGAATGGATACAGAATATGAATATATAAGTACATTGATGATATTTGATTACTTCACAAGGTTAGAGTTAGCCTTGTGAAGTAATCAAATATCAAATCAAAGCCAGTAAAATGGTGACAGGTCCTATGCTATAAAGCCAGTATAGTGGCGATAGGGCGGGAAAGAGTTAATGTATGGCTCAGAAACATGGACACTAAATAACAAATTAGAAGATAAAATTGATGCTTTTTAGTTGTGGGTATATAGAAGAATAGGGAGAACATCATGGAAAGAGAAAAAAACAAATAAAGAGATACTAAAAACACTTAATATGAAGAAGGAACTACTAAGAGAAATAAAGATCAGGCAAATAAAATACTTTCGACACATTAAAAGACATGACACCTTATTGAAGACCTTACTTGATGGTAAAGTCAAACGGTAGCAAGCAAGAGGTAGGCAGAGATATACGTGGGAGAGTAACATCACACGATAGACAGGTTACAGTCTAGCAGAGTGCACCACCAAGACAAGAGACAGGAGATGTTGGAGATACGTTGCAGCCAACCTTCGTTGCGGAGACGGCACTTTATGATGCTGATGAGACGACTGGAATACATGTTGTCAACTTCAAGACGTCCGTATGTTGTTGGGGCTAAAACTGGGCGTAAAGCATAGCGACACTGTTACCTGTACACATGTCGTAAAAAGCAACTAAGGAGGTTTTGAGGATGAGGTTAACTGTCTCATCTAATAGAAGGTTACAGTAACTCAAGTTGTGCTGAAGTCGGATGTGTCAGATCGAAAGGCGCGGATATCGCAGCGAAGCTGTAAACCATGATACAATTCATTCTGTTCTCCCGAATACATCCTTCAAATCCCTAGTAGTTTAAGAACCAACGAAAAAGAAGTAAATGTTAAGTGACTTAACGTAATAAACTCGGATGCTGTGGCTCATCGAATCACATCCTACATTATTTTTTATGGTAAAAAAGGTCTTATATAACTAAATTGGACTGCAGTTAGAGGTTTAAAGGGCGTACTTCACCGTTAGAGGTGCTTTTTTTAATGTGACTACCAATGCTTGCAGAAATCAAATTCTTCTCGTCTGGCTTGTACTGGAATTACAATTACTACACTGAACTAATTAATAATTTACTACACTGCTGCGACACCATCTCTCTCTCTCTCTCTCTCTCTCTCTCTCTATCTCTCAAAGTTGATTTTAGATCGTTTTGTAAATCCTAATAATTAACCTTCTACCGCACTTTCTCCAGCACATTTTCCCCAGAATTTATATCATTAGACTGACTACTGTTACGTGTTATAAAACCGCCATATGGTTACAGAACCATAATTGAAAATCACACCGCTGTCAGCTCGATCAACTTTCAAAAATACCAGGTGCTCAGAAATACTAGGTGCTCAGTAATATCAGGTGCTCAGAATACTTGGTGCTCAGAAATGCTAGGTAGCCTACTTCTCAAAAATGCTAGGTACTCATAAAAATTTCTAGTCGCCTTCACTGAGCTGCTCGCCCCATATTGATATCAATATGATGTCATTTCCTTTGTTCCTGCTTCATGTCTTTCAAATTCATCTCGTTCAATCTACAGTTTATAATATATACGTAAGGTACACATGTTCATTCCGTGTACACTTGTTGATTCTATGCGCACATATACATTCTATGTATACTTATTGATTACATGTGTAAATGTTCATTCTATTGAACTGTGGACTTTTGTGCGAAAACTGTACAACTTGTGTGTGAATTACATCCAAAATAGTTCAACATAAAAACGAATTAGTGCGAATATCATAAACGAAACTTATTGTTAATAGAAAGTATAAAGAAATTGTTTTAAAGAATTGTACACAGCTATTCTGCTGTCCCTAGTATATGTCACATGATATTAGTTATCAATATAAAGAAACTTTCATTTCCTAGCAATTTTTTAAAGAAAATTTCACCACTTGATTAAGATTATCAATAAACTATAGAACGTATAGGGTAGATAGCATGTAAGGAAGAAGATAAATGCTAGTGCGGGTCAATAAGCACATCTTTAATACTGGTTAACCGCCCGTGTGTTGGCGGGGCCCGAAAGGGGAGCAAAGAATAGCAACACTGTTTACCTTCCACGCATGTCGTAGAAGGCGACTAAGGAGGTTATGGGATGGAGTTGGCTGTTCCATCCCATATAGGGTAAGTGACCCAAAGCCATGCTGAAGTCGGATGTGTCAGGCCGAAAGGTGCAGATATAGCAGCAATGCTGTAAACCATGACACAACGCATTCCGTTCTCAGGACTACATCCTGCTAATCTGCAGGAGTTTTAGAACGAACGCAGAAGAAGATACTGGTTAACAAGTACACCTCTTACACTGGTCAACAAGTACATATCCTACACTGGTCAGTAAGTACATCTCTTACATTGGCCAACAATCACATCACTTATCAATGGTGAGACGCCGCAAACTTAGGTGTTGTGGACACCTGATCAGACATGAGTTCTTTTCCATGAATGTTCTGAAGTTACCAAAGTAAGAGGAATTCTTGCTCAAACTATTGCTGAGAGTTGTAGTCTAGTCTTCTGTGGATAACTATCCCCATTTCGTACCTCTGAATGGCTGGTGAAAGAAGACAAAGGAAGAGGGGAATGAAAGTATCGATGTATAATATCAACGATTAAACAAGATTAAGTTTATCCACATTTAAATACGAGAAAAATGGTACGATTTTTATGTTGGTGCTTCTAAAGTCACACGCCAACAACTCTGAGGAGTTTTGTGTTTGATGATTGTGATAGATTGCAATGTAAACTAGAGATGGACATGTCACAGCTTCCAACAACACTTGAACACTGCAGAACCATAACAATACAGTGGGATTCCTCGATAGTACACTCTTTTATATAACATATTTCCCTATATAACAACACTTTTCAAATTCCCAGCTATATTTGTTCTATATTCTTTGTACAGTGTACATAGCTAATTTTGTTATTACATACATGTTCAGTAGGTCCGGACCAAGTTGTTATAACGGTGTTCCACTGTATAAGATTACTGCTGAATCTTTATTCTTCAATTTTAATTAATATAGGCACACCTTCATCACACAATTTTTAAACTGGGAATTGGTGTTCCTGTCAGCTTGAAACAAGTTTCTGGGTGATCCAATTTTCATTACTTTGTAGTTGATATTCTGCCTATTTTGTTCAATTATTAATTCAGCTCTTGGCAGTATTTAAGCTATGTGATCACATGGAATGTGTGGTCAAATGTGTCCATTGATACCATCAAATGGTTGCAAGCTTTCATATGATTTGATGGTTTTATATAAAATAGTGGAACATGCTGTATATATATACACATGTATACGTTACCTAAGTAAGAGGAATTCTTGTTCAAACGAATGCATACCGATGAGAGTTGTAGTCTAGTCTTCCATGGAGAACCATCCCCACTGCACACCATTGAGAGTTGGTATCTTCAGAATTGGCTCGAAAGTTCTGGATGTAGCTACCATCCCCTCAATTACATCCCCACCCATATATTGCACACAGGAAACAGAGCGTCATGGATCGCATTTTTCTGGAGATATAAACAAACAATATCCACCGAAGACGGATGTGTCGGGCCATTGTCGCAAATAAAACGACGACACAGCGCATTTCCTTTCTCTGGGCTACATCCTGCTGGAAATCTAATATGACCATGGTCCTGTTACAATAGAGATCCAACGGGAGTTTGAGAATGAACGCTGAAGAAGAAGAAGAAAACAAACAATTCGTCATTACATTTGTGGTAAGACAAGGCCACCTCTACATTTCATCATCTATACTAAAACCTGTAGTGATTTTCTAGGCAATATAAATAAATTCAGTAGTTTTCCATTGATTTCCAAACAATATGAATGCTCAAATGCCTGTGGCGGGGATCGAACTCGGTACCTTGGCCGTCTCAGACGCGCTCTGTACCAGTTCGACACAGAGTCGAACAGAAGGAGGGATGAACTCACTACAGCCAAACAATGCTGGATGATGGTTAAATCCTGAATATGATAGGCTACTAATACTAAAACCCAAGAGCTGTACCAATATTTTGGCACAGAGCCAACATAGTACCAATATGGAAGAAAAAAATTGAAGCAAGTAAGATTGTGCCAGATACAGAAGTATCTTCCTGCTTAGTCATGTCGGTAAAATGTACACTAATATTATTGTAAAAATGGAAGAGAACTTTTGTGGACCCAGTCCGGAACAGTTCCGGCCCAGAAAAGGAAGAGGATGTACAGATGCAGTATTATATATATATATATGTGTGTGTGTGTGTGTGTGTGTGTGCGTGCGTGCGTGCGTGCGTGCGTGCGTGCGTGCGTGCGTGCGTGCGTGCGTTTTCTTTCCATCACAAGTGATGGAAGTACCATTTCATACATCCACTTTCGAAAAACAAGTTTGAATTATGACCATGTCTAATATTTCGTAGATGACTAATGAGACATATTCAAGCTGTAAATGTCATTGGACAGTTCGGGCATGAAATTATCACTGCAGACTGATTTTGGTATATCCGTGACTTTCTAACTACTCTCCGCTGTTGAGCTGCTGCATTTCTCCTCTTTTCACAAGATGATGAACTCTTTTTGACATGTAGATCTATTTTCTGCAAGTTTCTCCCATGTATCTTGGTCTATTTCTAACGCTTTCAATGACATCTTTAAAGAGTCCTTGCAGCACTTCTTTTGGCCACCATGATATAGTTTACCCTTCGGATCGGATCACCATAGAGAAGTATCTTTGGCATGCGATGGTCTGGCATTTCGTATCGAATGACCTGTCCAACAAATCTGTGTCTGCATCACGATAGTGATAATACATACTACGTGTGACATGAGATTGTCTAAGAAAAGCAGCAAACAGAACAAGAAGAGATCAGGTGAGAAATGTGATTACAAGAACTGTTGCAACAACAAATACGGTCAAATATATTCAAAGCCAGAGACTGACATGATTCGACCACCTAATGAAAATGAGCCCTTACTACCCAGCGGCAAGTGCATAGAGGATGAAAGTGTAAATAACGAGATACAGAAGAAGACCAAGATGATGGTGGATCGAAGAAGTTAACAACATTCTGACGCGTCACAGTATTTGCATATCACACGACAAAACGTACCACAGCCCGAAAACAGATCTTTATTCAATCTTGCGACGCATTACAGCAGAAACAGAAAAAAAAAGATAAATGATAGATACAATAGATAGATAATAAAACATGTCTTTATTAAGCAGACCCTTTATTACACTGAAATTTCTCTTTAACTGATATCTATTTGCGCCCCGTGAACTAGTAGCAGAAAAACAAAATCCACCACTCCATTTTTTTTCTAAACAAAATATATACTTCGCATTGACTGCTAAAAAAAAACAAGCAAAATGTTTGTAACTCCCTAAACAATATTAATGATTTCTCAAGAAAAGAACTCCCTAACCCCACCCCCCACAAATCCATCAAAGTGGAAATCTTGTTTTTAAAAAGAATAAAAAACGTATAACATGGTTATACCTACTGCTGTGTGAGTGAACTATGCAGCTAACGATCTTTAGTGTCATCAATATTAAGTCACAGCATTGATCTTTACACAGATTTACTTCCCTTTCAATAAACACAGCTTTGCTCCTCGTTAAATTACATGCAACTCGGTGCGGTACACCAACAAATCTAGTAAGTCTATATCAGGGGTCGGGAATTCATGGCTCGCGAGCCAGATGTGGCTCTATTGATGACTGCATCTGGCTCGCAGACATATGTTCGATTATAAAAAAAAAATTCTTTAGACTCCTTTGATCTACATATTAATTGCATATCAATATTTCATTCTACAAATGAGCTAAAGTCTACTGCAGCTCAGCATCAGAAGTCGCATTAATGGTAAGAAATACTCATTATTGATTAGCAACAGCATAATAATGTTATTAAAAAGAATTCAGAGACATAATTATTGTACTTTTAGTGTTGAAATTACACAAAATGCACACATTTACTTGAATTTTTAGTTTAAAACATAATTTATGGCTCTCACAGAATTACTTTTCAAAATATGTTGTGTCAATGACTCTCTCAGACAAAAAGGATCTCGACCCCTGGCCTATATAATGACACCTTGAAGAGCATTGGGCTCCCTGTGTATGGCAGAGTATAATTAATGGAACTGTAAAATATTAAGGTCCTACATAATAAGCGGAATATAAGCGAATTTGATATCATGCACAGGTCCATTACAAGTCACAAAATGAGAACCTCTGAATTTGAAATACCTGGGAAGTATATTCACAGACAACAGAAAATTAGACAGAGAAATTGAGACAAAATGCCAGAAAGCAAACATAGTGATGTACCAGCTATCACTCACCGTTATTGCTAAAAGATCAAGGTGGAAGTCAAGAGACAGATAGTACACAGTATTTTTATGCCAACACTCTGCTATCAATGCCAGACATTGGCGCTGACAGAAGCTCTGCAGAGAAAACTTACATGTGAGATGAAATTTCTGAGAAAAGCCGCAAGTGACCAAACTAGACAAAATGAAAAATTATGAAATATGGAGAAGAAACAGCACAATCCATGCCATGCACAGGATACATCGAGAAACAACTAGTAAAATGGTGTGGACACATGAGAATGAACCATAACCAACATACCGATAAGAACACAAAGTAAGAAGATATGGATACAAGGCCAGAGAAAGACGTAGAACAAGATGGATCGATAACATCAAGACAATCCTGAACAGATACGGATTCAACGCAGACAAGGCGACACATATGGCCATAATTAGACAACTAAAGCTCCCAGTCACCACCTCTACTCTTATCAGCAAGTGTGCATATTCTGACCATCATCCACATGTGGATAGACAATAGACAGAACGTGTGGCCATAAATTGTTAATGTTAGCGTAGGTTAAATAAAACCACGATTTAATGTCACGTGTGCGCGTTGGGAGAGATGGGATTATGCTAGAGTTTAGAAGCGGGGGGGGGGGGGTGTTAGACATAGTGTTAGAACTAAACTTAACAAAACTATACAACCCCATCCTAAACTCTAAGCGTTTGAGCATCTGAAGAGATGGGATACTGCTAGAGTTTAGGGTGTGGAGGTTCGGCATTAAGCTTAGTGTTTGAACTAAATACTGCTTTATTGTAGGAAGGGGGGGGTGGAGTTTGAGTGTTAGAAGCAGTAGTGTTAGAATTAAATGTAATCCTACTACACAACCCCCGCACCTAACTCTAAGCGTATTGCATCCTTACCAGTTTAAGGCACGTTCAACATCCATTACACCAACAGGAATAAAGGAACTGGCAAAGTGACGCCATAAAATTTGTGCGTTCCTCGATCACATTACAAACTAATAAAAAAAATAGGACTGGCGTAAATTTCTTGAAAATTTTAAACAGGAAATTCGAGGTAGACCCTTAATATTGTACAGTTCCTTATATAATTTTTTAAATTTCAATAACTGTCTGTGTCGAGTCTAAATAGACTAACTATAATACAGTAGTTTTATTTATGTTGTCTGTCTTTCTGTTCAAATTATATACACAATCAGGGGATTGCTTTTCGTTCCAGTCTTCCTCCAGATTTCACCCCAAAACTGTGGCAGCCTGGGAGCTAATAAGGCGAATGAAATCGTTTCAGCAACTTTGGTCTCCAGACTAAATCAATATATCAATATAAAGCCTAGAGCAGGGAAAGCAACTTTTGACCAAAATAGGAAGTAGACGGCGCCAAGCGGTAAATTTTACCAAAAACAGTTTATTGGCAGTCGGCCTGTTTATCTCCTTGTCATCCTGTCCCGAAATAAGACTTAAGGGTGAACGAAAAAGTCTGCAGTCACCGATTAATCTGTCAAAGTAACACTTCGTTAGAAATGATACATAATAATCTATGCTGAACGATTTAAATAAACATATCAAGTTATCTGCGTTAATAAAACTATAGCAAGTATATTTGTCTCAAAAAAGAATTGAAAAATTATTTGTATGCTCACCCCATCTTTATCAAAGCTGAAGTTTCATGAGTATGAAAGAAAGTTTCGAGAAACTACCCCATTCCACAGAGGAAATAAGAGCAAGTTGTTCGAATTTCTGGGGTTAGCAAAAAAAAACATCAACGCTGTATCTGCGCCATGACTAACACAATGAAGTTCACTTCCATGGACACCACATTTCAGACGCAGATCTTTCATTCGAGGCATGGTAAAAGAATAATCGCTCTCATTAATTTCGTTTGTCCATTCTGTTTAGCGTGTGGGGTTTAGTAGATAATGTTGGATCATTATTCTAATTCTGGACACAGTTGTGATACTCGCCAGATCATCTGCTCTCTCATTTCCTCGATCACTCTCGTGACCAGGAAGTAAATCAAATGGATTCTTTTAGCTGTGACCTTTTCACTGTCCCGTCAATGTTTCCATTTGAATTTTGGGACACGAGTTCAGCAGTAGCATGTGGTGATTCTTCTCAATGGGAACTAGGTTTTCTTTATTATGGGTTATTTTCTTTTTAGTAAGAATATTCTATTATGTTGTTGACGGAACTTCTGCCTCCATTATTTATGATGGTATTGATCTCACAAAATTAACTTCGCTTTTCAGAATGAGGTGTCTTACCTAAAGAAATGTTTTATTTAAGAACATTTTTTTAAACACACACATAATATTCTGGTATTAAAATGAAAACCTCGTTATTACAAAAATTCTACTGAACTTTAAAATAATATAACCTCTATGCCATCCAATTTTTCCTTCTTTGCGTTGTATTTATCTAATTCATTGTCAAAAACAATGTTGCAGGAAACTGTAGAAGGTGGTAGAAGCAGGAGAGAGTAAATAAAGGCATGCACGGAAACATCAAGTACTGGACAAGACATGATTTTTCCTCACCCGTTCCTATTGTTGCAGATAGAAAGCGCTGGATGACTCGGTGTGTTCATGCATCCAATGTGGTAACAATAAAACACAAGAATCAATCAATCAATAAACACGTAGCCCTTCAGGGTCGTAGGGGTACCACATTGGATGCCTCAGCACACAGAGTCCTTCAGCGAATTCTATCCGCAGCGATGCGGATGAGTGTAGAAATATCTTGCCCTGTCCATTACTTGATGTTGTCTGTCCATGCCTTTATTTGGCCCCCTCTGCTTCTTCCACCCTCGACAGTTCCCTACAGTATTGTTTTTGACAATGAATCGTGCATGCATAAACTGTATATTTCGCTGGTGCTTTCTGTTGTGGTGTATGTTTGTGAGAGTTGGACACTCACTGCGGACATGGAGAGAAAATTACAGGCTTTCGAGTACAAATGCTACAGACGAATTCTACGAATTTACTATAAAGAACATAAGACCCGTGTGTACGTAAGAAATAAAGTAGAGATGTGTGCAGGTGTTTAGGAGCCATTGCTTTCAATAGTGAAGCTACGAAAACTAGCATGGTTCGGACAACACAAGAATATCTGGATATGAATCCAAAGTAGACCAAGAAAACTATCTTTTTCTTTCTCATTATACCTTGCAACGTCAGGGGTAGACAAGTTCTCTGTACATGGCTTTTTTGTGTGCTTCATATATGTTTGTTTTCGTTGACTCTTTTGTTTCTATCATCCATCATTTGCAAGATCTGCCCCTGGCTTTGTATCCATCTTATATGTATAGTTATCCCTTGGGAGGGTGGGGGGCGCTCTCTGATGGTAGTCTTGAAGCGTGCTAAAATCACTTAATCTGTTGTCTTCTGATGTAATCCAGGATTGGCATTGTGTTTGTTAGTCTTCTGATGTTTTCGTTCCTGATTCTGTCTCTTATTATTGTTCCTCTGGAGATTCTACGTAGACAAGTTATTCTGTTGTAACAAGTTTTCTTTTGGATTCTGTAGTTAGTGTCCATGTTTGACATTGGTAGCATAGTGATGGTATGATGATCGTTTTAAATAGTGCAATTTTGGTGTTCATGCTTACATATTTGTGTTTGAAAATAGGAGACATCTGTCCCAAGATCCAGTATGCTATGTTGGATTTCCTTGAGGTTTTTCCCTTTCAATGATATGATGCTCCCAAGAAAAAAAAAATTCTTTCACCTGATTAAGTTGTTCTTTATCTATTAGAACAGTGGTGTTTCTTTCTGTTTCAGCGATTGACATTACCTCCATTTTTCTGTGCTTATCTTCATGTTGAAGTCCCTACAGGTTGTGTGGAGTCTATTTATATGTTGTTGTAGCTGTTATTTCGCTGTTGCTATTATTGCTTGATCAACTGCAAAAAGAATTTCGCTCAGGTGGTTGTTTAGTCTGTCTTCTTCATTAGTGTTGACAGTTTTATATATGCAATCGTTAAGCCGCGTTAGCGCAGTGGTTAGCGCACTGGCTTCGCATATGAGTGGTCCTGGGTTCATTCCCCAGTTGAGGCGGAAATGTTTTCAGATCGCAACGGCTCCCAGGTCGACCCAGCCTTAAATGGGTACCGGATTAATCCGGGAAGTAAAGACTGCGAGGGAGGGGAGATGGCTACCGCCCTCATTTGCAGAGCCTGTGAAATGTGAGATCGCTAATATCTCACACCCCTACGGCATTAATAAATGCTATGGGTTACTTTACTTTATATGCAATCGATATATGTGATGAATAACAAGAGAGATAACACACATCCTGTCGCACGCCAGAGTATGTGGAATTTATCTGAAAGCCCACCACTCGTTCTAACAGCACATTGACTTCCTGTGTAACTACGTCCACACAAGTTGATTAGATGTTGTGAAACCCCCTTATTGTGATAGTATTTTCCCACATTGTTGTGTCTCTACTCTGTTGAAAGCTTTCTCTTGGTCCACAAAGACGATATACAATTCGTTATTTTCATATATTTTTCTGCCAGTTATCTGAGTGTACAAATGGCATCTGTACAGCTTTTTTCTTACGGAATCCCATTTGAGTGTTGATAAGCTGTGGTTCTATGAATATTCGTAATCTTCTTTCTAGAATTGTGTAGAATATTTTTACAGTGTAGCTTAAAAGAGAATAACCTGTATACTACCAAGAAAACGGTGAATGGAAAACATCAAAATAACCTTGAACTTACATGGACAGCATAACAAGGGCGACAAATCTGGCCTTGGAATGACAGCTGAAGCTCCGAGCCTATGCTTAACGGCATGTGTGAATCTATGAACCATCATTCACTTGGGAATAAACAATAGACATATATATATATGCAATGGAATCCCTCTGTAGCGCCATTCTATTATAACAAATTACCCTATATAACAACGATTTTCAAAATCTCCAATTATATTTATTATATATTGTTTGTACTATAGATAACGAATCTCTTTTTTACATACATATTTTGTCGGTCCGGATCATGTTGTTATATGCTCTGTTCACTCTAAGAATGAAGTGGGTCAGTGCTTCTGATTGGTTATTGGACGCAGAACGCATTAATCAATTGTTAAGTGCCGAATAATATTGCTCTTAAATTTCGTTTTTATGGTTTGCTTTTTTTAATGTTGTTAAAATATTGTTTTCCATTGCTTATATATGTTTACAAAAATATTATTTTTATATGACAGCAGTTGTTTAAAAATCACCTGTTGTCGCGGAATAATGTGGGGGCTGTGTTTTGACCCACTTCATTCTTAAAGTAAACAGAGTTTAACGGGATTCCACTTTATTACCGGGGGGGGGGGGCCAAATTTAAGTGTTTTGGGATACTGGTTATTGTCTAACCCTGGAATCAGCTAGACAGCAATATGCGTCTTTAGTCTGAAACTAATTCTCGGTTTGTTTAATGACGCTGATGTGTGCGCCTGTGGCTATGTCGATAGCGTTATTCACAAAAGTGAAATGTTCAGAAACCCTTGATTGTGGTTAGCTTTCTGGTTAGTTCAAGTGTACAGTACCGGAACTAGTTCTCCAGTACCGTTACCAGTTATCCAGTACCGGGACCTGCTCTCTAGTACCCGGTCCAGTTCTCCAGTACCGGGATCAGTTCTCATGTATGGCTAGTCTACTAGCGACAAGGCGTTTCCAGGTCAATGGGAGTCTGTTGTGTCGGACCATGTGATACAAATAAAACAGCAGCACAAATCGTTTCAATTTCCTGGACTACATCCTTCTGAAAATCTTGGAAGATCATTGTCCTGCTAGAAAAGAGATCCAGTGAGAGTTTAATAACGAACAAAAACAAGACGCTGAACTCGGGAAATATTGTCAAATTGTATGTGTAATATAGTAAACGTATTTTAACGCATTTTTAAATAGATGAATCAACTAATGCAATTCAGAATGGAGGCGGATGAATATTTATGAACCTAAGACATGTCGCTGGCAGTGGCAATATTCTCAATTACCTTCAGAGCAAAGTCTCATGCGATATAAAATTCGTAATATACATTCTCATACCTTGAAAATGGTAGCATTATGTCTAAGGAGTGAAGCAAGCAATTGTATTCTGGATCATCAAGCTGTTGTGAAGATCATAAATTATAAATCTGTGATTTAAAAGACACACTACCTCATATAGTGTTTCTCATCATATGCTTAATGGCTGCTCTAGGGATAGCATAATATCCCTATAATATCCCAGTAAATTTAAGTAGGAAGCCAGAGGACAATTTAAAAATTCTTGAGACTAACGGGAATTGAACCAGTCCGTTCAACGGCACCAAATCGCATAGCAACTATTGCACACGCGTTTTAACCGCACTTGACTAACCGTATCTCCAAAAAAATATGCGATTTTGTCGGGACATTGAAACCGTGCACTCAAAGTACCCAGAACGGACCAATCGAGACAAGGACTATTACAACAACAACAAACATCCCGTACAGGTATAATATCCCGAATAGCATAATTAGGGATGATGCAATTGCCTTTACTTTCCCAGAACATCTGGTACTGATTTTTTCTGGCTGGGTGGTTGTCTTTTTTTTTTTGGTAATTTAAAATGTCTATACTTGAACTGTAAATTGAACTAGGGTCACCCGACTAGAAAGTCAGTTGCCACAATGGTATCATATTTTTACCATAATCATATCATATTTTTACTTCAATGTTATATTTTTACCACAAGGTTATCGTATTTTTGGAACAATCTTATATATGCCATCATTTGCAAATGTTGTATCATTTATTACATAGGGGAGATTGGTAAGAGGCTTGGCGACCGATTCTGTCAATATCTGCACCATAGATTCGTTCGTCGTAATCGACGATGACTATTTAGCTCAACTGAGATGATGATGGAAATGAGTGTGTCCGGCTGTGACTATTGAGTCATATGGGTGCCTAGATATGTCTACCACACTCTGAGCATGTGTGGGTGGAATCTGTAAGGATTTGAGCAGCTCTTGTCTTTCTTCTAGCGTATTTTAGTTGCTGGACGCCAATCATATCTGTCTTGTGCAACTCTCCAATGAATTTGTGTCTTTGTTGAAATGAGCCCGTGATGATTTAAGAGTGTTTTTAAAATGCTTCTTCTGCTCTAAAGATCTGACCAGAGACGAAGTTTTGCTCAAAACTATTTTTAAAAAACGTAAACTATCATATTTCGGACATATATAGAGACGCAATAGTTTATAAAGATTAATCATGAAGGACAAAGTTCCAAGAAAGAGAACAAGAGGTAGACCAAGACTAGGATGGACACATCACATCCAAGACTTTCGGAATAATACGAAGATAACGGAATAATACGTCATATGCAGCTACTAGAGAGGTTTTGGGGTGGAATTGTCTGTCCATCCCAGCTATCTATCAGTTCGCTAAACCCTTTGTTACCTTTCAGCGTCAGGGGTAGAAGAGTTTTCAGGAGATGGCTCTCGTGTGTGTTGAGTATATTGTGTAATTTGTCGCCTTTTTTATTTCGGTAGTCCATCGTTTTCGTGGTCGGCCCCTTGGTCTGCCTTCACTGTATCTGTATAGCATAGCTTTCTGTGGTATGCTGTCTGATGGTAGTCTGCTGGTGTGTGCAAACCATTTGATCTGTTGTCTCTTAATATATTCCAAGACTGGGGTAGTAACGGTTCTTTGTCTAATGTCCTCATTCCTCAATCTGCCTCTAAGCGATATTCCTAGGATTCTGCGTAAGCATGCCATTTCAGCTGTTACAAGTTTACGTTTGTCTTGTGGTGTTGTCGTTCATGTTTGGCATTGGTAGCACAGAGCTGGCATAATAATCGTTATGAATAGTATTATTTTTGGTGTTTAGATCTACATTTTTGTTTCTGAATATTGGTGTCATTTGCCCTAGAGCTTGGTATGCTTTACTGCATCTATTGTGCATTTCTTTGCAGCTCTTGCTGCTTGTTGTTATATTGCATCCTAGGTATGTGAATTATGTCACTTGTTTAAGTTTGTTGTTTCCAATATATATATATATGTATATTGGTGTTTCTTTCCGTTCTTCCTGTCTTCATTACTTCGGTCTTTTCTATGTTTATCTTCATGTTAAAGGTTTGGTATGTTTAATATAATCTGTATATTTGTATGTTTAAGTTATTCTTCAATATTGTTTTCTTCCGTTATCTTAGACTTTGCAGATGTGATCTATGTATGTTGTGAATAATAGAGGGGAATAGGACAAGGCAAAAATCCAGTGGGAGTTTGAGAATGAACGCTGAAGAAGAATTTACTGTATGTTCCTCGTCCTGCTATCATACCATACTATAAGTGTGACTGTCGACAGTAAAGACTCCTGCACTGAAGGTAAACATGACCTGAACGGCTGATTTGTATTATATCTGTACATTTCGTTGGTCTGCATTGACTTGGGATGGGACTCCACATAGGATCTATATTAATAGTGCCCAACGAAAACAATAAGACATTAATCAAAAAACATCATGAATGAAGTCTTGGTCAAAATTATCAACATTCTGGTGATCTGCAGGAGCTTCAGAATGGAAGCAGGAGAAGAAACAAGAAGTTAAGCAGATTTGTGCACCAGAAGGCATCATCCCGGTGAGAAATTATACTTGTACCCATTGTCTTTTAGGGGCACTCAATACCATCTTTGCACTCAGTAAATAATTCAGGGATAACCATATGAGTATGGCTGCTGAAGTCACAGCATTCATTTCCAAACATGTTGATGACACATGATGATGGTCTTACATAGATGGATCGATCATCCGCCACCAGTGGTTCGCATGTACCTTTACCACCGGTGTTCGCTGAAGAACAGTTCACGTACCCAGTGGTGCTTTCACCAAACAACACGCGATGTGTGTGTTTGCTTCAACGCAAGCACTAAACTTGCTGGAATTTCAAACCTATTTCCGCTAAGCCAACTTCAACGTACATCAATCTAAAGGTTTTAATCCCTTAATCGACCAAGCAACAATGGAGACACTGTAAATGCCATGTGAGTTTTTCCTACTGTATAGACCTACATCGTTATTAGGCCTATGTTTCTCACGCGTATTCTTGTATTTCTCGTTTATGTGAAGTTACTATGGTTACCGTGTGGACAAATGAGATATTTGTACAGGTACGACAGTCTCCAGTAGTAAGACATGTTATCCAGAATTACCTGACCGGATGGGGGAACTTCTTGGACTTTCGGTTGGCCACTATTTAGGCCTGTATAAGCCTACTTGGAGTCGCATGGTTATTTTCTTCACACAAGGAGATAACAGCAGACATCCCTAGAAGCATGTAGATAACAACCTAGCATGACAGAAACAACACAAGAACAGCCCAGAGATGACGCAACACAACTAATAGGAGCGCCAACCAGGCAATAGAAAGTCCTTTTCAGGGCTACCACCTTTACCATATTTGTTTTTCTTTAGCAAAAAAAAAATCTTTCCACAGGTACACTTAGCAGCCTGTCCTGTAGACTAATATCAATCTAGACAACTGTAAAGAGAAAATAAATAGGATCAAGACCACAACAACGAATGAACACATAGCAGCAACAAGAAAGATCACCAACCAATCAATAAAAAGTCCTTTTAAGGACTAACAACTTAAACATCCTATCAATATAACGGGAGACAGGCAGAGTCCTTTTAAGGGCTGCAGCTAGGAGACACGTCGGCGAACCCGGACGAAGAAACAAATACTAGCACCACAAAGGCAGATAAGCCCCAAACAATAAAAGGCCCCCAAACGCACTGATATAACCGACATGGACACCTGTCCTAGGTTGAAAGAGGGGCCTCGACCATATGAGGCAAAACCATTAGTAAACAAACAAACACAACTCGCCTTGGTTACTTTTTACATGCAAATCCAAGTACCTAAATAGTGACCGAACGATAATCAAAAACGTAACAAATGGGGTCCTAATTAATTTAGTTAGA
Organism: Meghimatium bilineatum; assembly: GCA_034231615.1. Taxonomy (NCBI): domain Eukaryota; kingdom Metazoa; phylum Mollusca; class Gastropoda; order Stylommatophora; family Philomycidae; genus Meghimatium; species Meghimatium bilineatum. Next base: position 14,068,030 of record CM067318.1, on the reverse strand, counting down.
AGTTCTTTATTAGAGTCGAACATGGTAGAGGTCTAATCTATTTAAATTTATTCATCATCGTCATCAAGTGCCGTCTCCGCAACGAAGGTTGGCTGCAACGTATCTCCAACATCTCCTGTCTTGGTGGTGCACTCTGCTAGACTGTAACCTGTCCATCGTGTAATGTTACTCTCCCACTTGTATCTCTGCCTACCTCTTGCTCGCTTACCTTTGACTTTACCCTCAAGTAAGGTCTTCAATAGGGTGTCATGTCTTTTAATGTGTCCAAAGTATTTTATTTGCCTGATCTTTATTTCTCTTAGTAGTTCTTTCTTCATATTAAGTGTCTTTAGCACCTCTTTATTTGTTTTCTTCTCTTTCCACGATGTTCTCCCTATTTTTCTATATACCCACATCTCAAAGGCATCAATTTTGTCTTCTAATTGTTTATTTAGTGTCCATGTTTCTGAGCCATACATTAATATGGAATAGATGTAGCATTTTATAATTCTCATTTTTAACTTTGTAATTTGTTTAGATATTAATAATTTCCTCATGCCATTTAAATTTATTAGAGATTCATTAATCATGATCGGTATGTATTTTTCTTTAAAGTAATATTTTCCTGTAAACATTTCAGAGTATAACGTTACATTGGGCTATATTCATCTAAGAAAGGCACCGTCTTCGCACGGAAGGTCAGAAACAGTCCTCATTTACCTATCTGCCGAAGATGGATGTGTTGGGTCATTGGAGCAAATAAAACGACAACACAACCCATTTCCATTCACTGGACTACATCTAACTGGAAATCTTGTAGAATCGTTGTCCTATTACAAGAGAAATTCAGTGGGAATTTGAGAATGAACGCTGAAGAAGAATTTACTGTATACTCCTTGTCCTGCTATCATACCATACTATAAGTGTGACTGTCGACAGTAAAGACTCCTGAAGTCTTGTTTAATTTCTGCGCACAGGTCTTGGATATACTTTAGTCTTGTCATACTATAGGGCCTATGCCCATAACCTATCAGGGTCGCAGGGGGAAATGTTGCACTATATGATTATCTCGTGGTGGTTGTATTAATAGACCTGCGACCTTTTTTTATTTTATTCCTAGTTGTAAAAGCTCTGATATCAATCAATAAACCCGTAACCCTTCAAGGTCGTAGGGGTACCACATTGGATGCCTCAGCACACAGAGTCCTCCAGCGAATTCTATCCTCAGCGATGCGGATGAGTGTGGAAATATCCTGCCCTGTCCATTCCATGATGTTGTCTGTCCATGTCTTTATTTTCCCTCCTCTACTTCTTCCAGCCTTGACAGTTCCCTGCAGTATTGTTTTTGACAAGGAATCGTGCCTGCATACATGTCCGAACCATGCTAGTTTTCTTCGTTTCACTATTGAAAGCAATGGCTCCTGAACACCTGCACACATCTCTACTTTATTTCTTACGTACACATTGGTCTTATGTTCCCTATAGGAAATTCGTAGAATTCGTCTGTAGCATTTATACTCGAAAATATTACAGCTAATTACATTTGACAAACTTTGTTGTAATACTACATCTAAAAAATCAAGCTACAGTATCTATGATTCTGTGCATCAAATAGAAGACAAAAAAACAATGGATACCAGATATTAATTATTTTATTCTCAAATAAAATGATGTATATAAGTTGCTAAGTATAACATTTATTCATTACTTTGTTCTCAAATAAATAGATGGCACAAAATAGCCTAAAGAAACATTTACTCATTACTTTGATCACAACAAATTGGATGTATAAATTGCCCAGTAATACTTTTATTAATTTACTTTGGTCTTAATAAATGGATGTAAAAGTAGCCTAGTAAAATATTTACTCATTATTTTGGTCTCAACAAAATCAGTGTACACAACAGCCTAGCATAACATTTATTCAATAACTTATTCTCAATAAATGTATGTATAAAGTAGCCAAGAGAACATATATACTTAGATATCTACTTCCTGAGTTTATGGAATTAATTTATTAGTACATTTTTGTGTAGGCATAGCTTGCTAATGTCAACAACTATGAGAAGAAAGTAATGGTGCTTGTTTTCATTTAACTACAGTGAAGCTTTTTTTCACAATGTAAAAGTAATACATTTTAATATATAGTACATGAAAACAAAATAAATTTCATTATTTAAATATTATCCTCTAATCAAAAGAAATTGATCAACAACCTACAGTTTAAGGTCATAAATAGTTCATCCATATTTTCAAATGTTAATGATCTTGTTATAAAACTGCATATGAAGATTAATGAAATTATGTTACAAGATGTTCATGATGTTAATCTAATCAGGACAGCTGAGGGCAGTTGGGATGCAGGAAATTACGAGGCATTACAAGGCCATCTTGTTTATCCCTGCAATGGAAAATTTTAAAATATGACTAATTAATACAATAGTTAGGCTGTATGTAGTAAAGATTTATTTTCCACGTGGATATACACAATAATAACAAACAAAAACACATTTAACCTTCACCGCGCTTTGGTCAAGTGTGATTGACAAAAAAATATGGCGGCTGTTTACTGTTGTCGTGTGCACTTGCTCAATGAAATATCGTGCGAAATAGGCCTACCACAGCCTAATCACAGCTTGTATATAGTTCTGGTCATGCGCAATCGAGGCCGGGACATTCCCACTTCCTAAATGATTGTTGTAAAGATGTTGAGGTGGAAGATACACGTGTTATAACAATTAATCTGACCACATCTGCATACCGGTACGTAGCCATGATGGTTGACCGTTTTTATAGACCTTTCTTTCATCGTATTTAGAATAAAATAACATTGAATCGTGGCTTGAATCATGAATTATTTTGTTATTTAGTTTCACAGCAGTGAATATACAGAATGTTGTGTTGGTTTGGGGACTTGTAAAGGTTTGATATCGAATATGTTGAAGTGGCACAAAAAATGACTCTCTACCTAAGATCAAAGAATGATTTTACTGCATTTCTATGTGTTTTATACAGTTCCGTAGGCACTATTTTGATAATTTCGCAATGAAAGAACATAAATACAACAGATTTGCTTGTGATTTAGTGTACAGTGTTGCCAAGGAATTCGATAAGTAAGGTAAGTTATTTTTACTAATTTTTTTTCTCTTTATTTGTTATAAAATATATGTTTTTTGGTGAAAAACGTCTTTACCACTTTCTCATACATCTGGTATCACACACACATACACAAATTACACCAATATATGCAGAATTCAATTCTTTATTTATATGTGCAAATATTATTTAAATATCTCTAACAACCAAAAAATTATCACATTTTCAAAACAGTCACCATCAATAATGCAAATTTTCAAAAAAGAATCCAGTGGCAGGGAGACGTTTCATATTTTTTAATCTGGCTTGCTAAAGGTTAATCCTGTACATAATCTTTAAAACAACAATGAAACTACAAAGTAGCTTAGTAAGGGAAATAACACGTCTGGATTGTACATCATGCTACAAGTGAGCTTATTTGTTTGTTTTGACCAGGAATAATGAATAAATAAGCACTTTTATCCTTTTGTGCAATGGGGAACTTTCTCCTGAGCATCATTTCATCCTAGAAGACTCCATTTTTTTACGGAGTAACATGCTTTTAGAAGTAGCCTCCTACTTGAAGAGAGATCAAACATAAAAGGGCATGGTGGTTAAGTCATTCATCCCTGCTGAAGTGGTTCGGCTGTTTGCTTTGCATACTCATGAAGTCTCAGGTTTGAATCCCAATCGTGTCACCTTGTTTGTTTGCTACCCCCAGGAAATATGAACAATATGCTCAATATGTACAGTGTGGTGGTTGTTCTGAGAATTCAATACCCAAGAAACTTCATCTTTCGACTTAGTGCAATGCTTATTGAAGGAGCTTCTACTCAGAGGGACTATGTCATCTTGTTTATAAAGTGCATTTTCTCAGAGATGCCTGGGGAATATCACTTGAAGCTACAGAGTTATGTGCTATGAGTGGTACTCCCAGCAGGTGGCTTGTCGCTCTGTTGAGATGGACAGAGTACATATAGGGTAACTCTAGTACAATGTACGAGTAGTCAAACCTTTTCAATCTTTCAAAACATAATTGTATAACTGAAGCACTGTGAAGCTTCCACAAGAACAAAAGGATCACTATGTAGACACATCACCTACCAGCATTTTTCTATTGCATGTTGGTTGATCTGATGGTCCACTAGTGAAGTTCACGTGTGAACTTTATGTGGCTAAAAGCAATAACTTCTTGTATTTTGCACTACATATTACTGAAAGCAATAACTTCTTGAATGCCATACTACATATTTTTAAGAACAAAAATGTAAACATAGAGACTAAAGTTGCATTATACAAGACTATTATTATCCCATCACTGTGCTACCCCAATGAAACGCGAGACATGGAAATCTATGACATCCGCCCTATGTATTTTGCCCGTCTTTGGCCCTAAAGGAATAACTATCTAATTGTACTACCAGTGCCAAACCTGGGCAATGATAGCACAAGACAAAAGAAATATGACAGCAGAAATTACATGTCTACAAAGAATACTAATAGTGTCATTACGAGATGGGATTACAAACGATAATATCAGACAGATAACCAAAACAATACCAGTATTGGAACACATCAAAAGACAACAGATCACGTGGTTTTCACATGCTTCCAGACTACCAATAGACAGCATGCCACAGATGGCCATGACACATAGACATTACTGCTATAAAACAAGAGGAAGATTATGTAAAAGATGGACAACAGAAATCAAAGAAGCCACAGGAACAAGATTACAAACAGCACACAAGGTTATCTCCAGAGAATTCTTCTACTCCTGATGCCACAAGGCAAACAACAGCCACAGCATATAAGATACATAGATAGATTATGCATGAAAATGGTAACAGCATCAATATCACACTACAAATGGATGGGAGTGTGAAAACATGTCTCAAATACTACAAATGAGTGACAGTGATATAGGCATATCAAATATTGTACTACACATTTTTTTATTTATGTTGGTTTCAAATTCCTACAGAGCAGTATGCAATTTGGAAATGGAATGTGCAAACTCCTACAGAACAGTATGCAATTTGGAAATGGAATGTGCAAACTCCTGCAGAGCAATATGTAATTTGGAAATGGAATGGGCAAATTCCTGCAGAGCAGTATGTAATTTGGAAATAGAATGGGCAAATTCCTGCAGAGCAGTATGTAATTTGGAAATGGAATGGGCAAATACCTGCAGAGCAGTATGCAATTTGGAAATGGAATGGCCTGTGTTATGGCTTACAGCTTAGTTGAAATATATGTGCCTTTTTTGTCTGACACATCCAACTTCTTGGTGAATTTTGGGCACTTTGACTTTCAATTGGATGTGACATTTATTTTGGTAGCCAACCCCACCCTATAAAACTTGGTTTGTGGTAAGTAAAAGTCTTGCTGTTCCTTGCTCCCCTATCAGGTCCCAAAAACACAATGGTGTGTACCGTAACTCAATATCAACACCAATTTCACCCTTTTATAATACAAGTCAATTAATGACAGTTAATATAAAAAAAATCATATGACAAGTCAGTACCAATATCCATAAAAAACTTACACATCAGACTGCAAGTATGAGATCACGCTATTGATAATTTGTGGAGAGATTTCTCCATCGACTTCAGCCAGAAAGCTATACATGTCTTTGAAAAGTTGGAAGGATATGCGGTCTGCTCCACCCTCAAGATCACTTGTCAGTATCTCACAAATAATCCTCAATGCATCTGTGACATTCTGCAATATCAATACTACAATAATGCATTAAGTACTGGTTGCCTCTGATGAAGCTTAGTGTGCTGTAATATACATAGAAATAACAATAAAGTGGTTGAAATTGACATCATTCACATATAGATAATTCATTCCTCTCAGCTTGCTAAAGTTTTCACAAAGCCCAGTAACCAATTGCCAGTTGTATGATAACTAGTTAATTGACAAAACTTATAATTAGTTTGTATTATTGTTATTGCTGTTGATATTGGTGAGAAACAGATGCCATTGCAGTCTAAGAAACTTTACAGGAAATCAGTCTTGCCATAGTAGATATCAAAGAGCAAGAACACTGACGGTTTCCATGGCTTGGTAGATAAACATCCTCATCTTTCTACCCTGTGGGTTCCCAGTCATATTCATGCCACACATTCACTACCAATTTCCTTCAATCACTGCTTAGATATATTATCTATGACAATCTCCATAGCCATTTATGCAATTATGAACTAAGCAAATTCAACATATTCCCTTGATCAATCTTCACTTCAATAACTACAGATACAATATGTATGTAGTCAGCCTGTTCTCTCATTATGACACATACCGGCACGCCCAGAGAACATTAAACTTTTATTCATGGACACCTTCTGTAGATAAAGAAAGAATGTTGTAGGCATTTGAATACAAGTGCTCATTCGTGTGTTACAAATTTGCTTTCGATTTTAAAAAATGAATGTATTTATCCAAAATAAAATAACTAAACTTGCAGGTCAACAAGAATGACTGTCGTGAAATTATGCAAACTTGTATGGTTTCAGCAAGAATGACTGTCATGAAATGATGCAAACTTGTATGGATTCAGCAAGAATAACTGTTGACAGTGGTTTAATGGTGTAAACACAATGGCAGAAAAGGAAGTCTAATCGAATAGCTAGCTAGGATTCATAGATTCTGGTCATGTGAATTCTGGTAAAACATTAAACATCCTGTTTCTTATCGCTAAATCAATGCATAGCAATGCGCAAGTCCACTCTACGTGAGAGTCATGAACTTTGTGAATCACCTGTGAATCTTCTCACCAGGGGCATGATACAGGTTAAATCACTGAATGTATTCATGCTTAAATGTTAAATCTTGGTACAGTAAATCCCACAGACCATGAAATTATTTGAGTAATAAGATTATTTTTTGAAAGGCAGACTGTGCAATGGTGTATAAATCTATATTTACTGTATACATAAGTTTTGCAGAAGTACTTAACAATCTACCCGTAAAAACAATGTATTTTTTCAGATTGAACCCCCATTCCGAACATATTTGCAAAATATATCATTCTTCTTAAAACACATTCCAAATTTGCTTCGTTTGGATCATAAAAGAATTTGTATTAACTTATTTAATTGTTTAACATTTAGAAATCTGACCAATCGAAGGAAACCATTGTGGTACTGTGTGAGTAGACGTGTGTGACATTTATTTTAAATTAAAATTCAATCAGCTTTTCTGAAATTAGCAAAATGGTTTTATCTTCCACTAGTGAGAGAGCTCAAAGATTTAGCAAACATCAGGCTGTATTATACTTTGAGTTTTATAATTGGAGATATTATTGTGATGTATCGGAAAACAACAGTGTTTTTTTATTTTGACAGTGGAGGTTACCGACTTGTTAATAATCAGAAAATAAATAAGCCTAGACCTAATCTGGTAAGGGATAAAATATTGCTACAAATTATAAAACTGTTCCCACTGCTATTGTTTCTGAAGAAACAGATAGGCCTAGTGACAGCAATGATAATATTGCCGTAGCTGTCAACCAGTTGAGACTAAAAACCATACAAAAAGTTCTGAAAAACTATAATTGAGCAAAAAAAGTACTTCGGGTTTGTTTGCCACCTTTTTGTGCAGTGCCAACTAACAAAACCTGCTAAAATTCATAATCTGTTTTGCTGGGGGGGGGGGGGGTGACATCTATATACAGCCTTGTCATCAGGGTGTGTTGTTGGTCGTAATAAGCAATTTATTATTTTAAAAACCCTACTATTATATTTTTGTGAAATGTACATTTATCCACATTTCTTTGTGGAAGTTTATTTGTTTGTGCAGGTTTGCCCCTTACCTGTTGCTATGTGTAAATTTCATGATTTACATTGGACCCCCCTCCCCTCCCCATCCCTTTTACAAAAAAAGGGTTTGAATGACAACACCAAGCATCACAATAATCTCCTTTAGCAGATGTTTTTGATACACTGCCAATAAATACAAAAATCTGATTTAGGCCCTAATTTAAAAAACAGGTTGTATTCAGGACGCAGCCATCAACCCAGCCTTTTTTTTAATGTACCGGTAGCGATCTAGGTATATGGACTTTTCTAGACTAGGAATATATTCTTTTCAAAGAATATGGACTGGATATAAATATCAAAAACCATGATAATCAGCAAATACACAGAAGTACAAGAGCTTAACATAAACAGACATGGAGAAAAACTACAAGTAAATCATTATCAATATATTGGACACAATACATAGTCACAAATGATGGCAGATGTGAAACAGAAGTTAAAAGGAGAATAAGAATGGCTAAAAGTACCTTCAATGACATGAGGAAAATAGTAACATCTAAACAAGTTACAGAGGTAGGAAGAGATACAAGTGGGAGAGTAACATCACAAGATGGACAGGTTACAGTCTATCAGAGTGCACTACCAAAACAAGAGGGTGGGGATGTTGCAGCCAACTTCGTTGTGGAAGCGGCACTTGATGATGATGATTATTTTCTAGGCAATTGTAAATATGTTAAATAGTTTGCCTTTGTTTTTTGTACGGCCGCCTGTTGCTGGGATCGAACTCAGCACCTCAGCCGTCAGACACAATCTGCACCATGCTGTCACAGAGCCAGACTTAATATTATTACTTAATAAAGGATAATATATATATATATATAATATATAATAGAACTGCAGAAATACACGTAAAAACCCATAAATGCCTGTGTACACCCATACAGCAGTAAAGCTTGGAAAATACCGTAAAAAATACGGCGATTTACAGGCAGTTGACTCCTATGTATTGCACTAAATTATACTGAAAATTTATATTCCATTTATATTTTCTTCAGTTCTGAAATTTGACATGAAACACAAAAGGTATAAAGCACCATGCGGTTGATAGATTTACTTCAAATAAACTAATTTTGTGTGTGTTATGTGACTTATTCTCTCCAGAACGTTGCCTTCCCAATAAACTCCCTGAACCCCTCACAGTCTTGGGCGATGCAGCTTGCATTTTCCAATGACATATTCATGTTATCTTTAACTCTCTATGCCCACTGAGCCGCTAATATCTACATTTTGAAGACCCACTATGCCGAAAAGCCGCTCTAATCTACATTTTAATATGAATTTACTATCGTGTTCGGCATAGCAGGAAAACCGTTTGGAGATAAAGAATTAATATCATCAGTCCATCGTCTTCTTGGTCTGCTCTTCCTCCTCCTCCCAGGTGCTCTGCCCTCCATTATTTGTCTTTCTAAACAGTTGTGTCTCTTTATATGACCAAAAATGTGTAGTTTTTTTTGCTATTGATATTAGCAGTTGTTCCTTCTCGAAAGTAATGGCAACCTATGAGAATATTGTGCCTAGAAATAAACATACTATGTTCAGTAAATGGAAAGTCAAGGCAATTACTTTAGTAATATTGGATATCAAGATTTGAAGACAAGTAAATTTGAGTGTATGTAGAACAAAATATTTTTTGTTAAATTATATTCATATAACATTCCTGTTTGTGGTGTAATTTTTGTATATTGTTGTTACAATTCTTATATTTATATTGTATATGGATTCCACATTCAATTATATTTCTTTTTATACCTTATATGACCTTCCATAGCTAATACTTTGTCTTCTGGAAGCTTGAGTCTAAATCATGTTGCGGTCCAAAAATTTTGCCGAAAATTAATTACATCCAAATCCCGGGAAAAATTCCGTCCTCAAAATTAAAAACAGAACTCAGGTAATGTGTTTTTATTTTACACTTCAAAATTATAGTTCAGCGATTTTTTTACAGCTAACTGTTCAATATAGCTTGTATAAGAAAATAGCCATCACAGTTGTAATGGGATGACTAATTTATAGAAAAAATATACGTTACATACATCACCAAGCACTGAGGCAGCAAGAGCTAGGAATTTGTTCCACTCAAACGTGACATGGAAATTTCCAACTCTCATAATATCATCCAACTGCTCCTTTGGCAGGGCCAGATCAAGCCATTTGTCCTCAACTTGCTTCTCTGTAACACTGATTTTTGGACCTAGCTGTGAATTACAATCAAAAGTATTTTGAAATTTTATTACAATAAACAATAAATTAATGTGAACATTATATAGGCCTACAACCGAACTAATCTTACAATAACTAAACAAATAAACTTATGTGACAATTATAAAACAAATGTAAACATTATCCACATGCAAAAATAACTAAACATGCTAACTAATGTGGCAAAAATAAAACACATGTGAACTTATATAGCTAATGAGACAATGAGTGTCACAATGAGACCTTTGTCGCAGAAAGATCTCTACGCAACTCTATCCTCTACCATCCTGATGAGTTTGGAAACCTCACACTCTGTCTGTTCTTTAATATTATCCAGTCATGTCTTCTTCTGTCCATCTCATCTTCTTACTCCCTCCACTGTACCTTCAAGAACATCTTTATGTCATCGAGGCATGTCTGATCACATGCCCGTACCATCAGAGTTTACAAAGCTTCACAATTGTGAACAGTGGTTCTTGTTGCCCAGCTCATGCATTAATTTTATCATGTACAAAAACATTGGTCTTATGTTCCCCATAACAGATACCCAACACATATCTATAACATTTGTTTTCAAACGCCTGGATGAAACATTATATACAGCAAAGCTAATCTTAGAATAACTCAACAAGCTAATTAATGGGACAAAAATTTTACAAACTAATTAATATGACAGTTATAGGTCTATTCTAGTAAAGCAAATTTATAACATTTTAATATAAAATTACTACCTATGTTTATTGACTTTTATTGTCCCAAATATGACAAAAGTTGAAAACCTGTCTATAGGTCGTGGTAGAAAAAAACAACTGTTATACCAGTAATAATACTCTGGAGTCCCATTATTATAAGAATGAAAGGACAAGTGAAATAATGCTATTGGTAAATGGAAATGAACACAAACTTGCAAACGTAACATGCAAGGTCATTTCTTTCATTTGCCCCGCTGACATTACCTGAATGAATGTATGAATAGGGCCACTTTATTCTGGGAACAATATATCAGATATACTACAACACGAACTTCCCTGACCACCAGATATCAGCATTGTTCTTAGAGATCCTATTCATTCATTGAGTCAGGAAGGACTACTACAGTGTACACTCCAATGTTTTCTTAATACCCAGCGCTCATTAGTAACATCTATAGATGGCTTATCATGGATATCTATAGATAGGAAAGTAAATTTTTGGCATGCGACTCCAAGTATATAAATAATGACCAATGACATCATGACAATAATCAAAAATGTAATAAAGGAAGTCCTAATTAATTCTGTACATAAGTCTTGGTATAGATGGTACATATGTGATGGCATCACACAAATAATCCACTTTGAGAATTTCACCCACTTAGGCACTCTTGTGTGTTTTTAATTGATAATGTGAGTTACCCGGTACCTGTATATCAGTTATTTCATTTATTTTCACATACATTTATTGTACACGTTACCTTAGTTTGGTTATGAAATAACATATATACTATAGCCCTAAGCCTAAGCATTTTTATCCTGGCTTGAATATATCAGACAAGAACATGCAAGTCCCTAGATTTTTTGGTGTTTTTTTTACTGGTGAGCTTTTTTCCTGTTACTGATGTTTGACAATATTTGTTGTTCTCGTTTTGTTGTGTTTCTACAACTAAATTTGTAAGAATTGTGTTGTGCTCATTTATAAGCTGATCTCCATACACCGTTAAGCAGCAATTAAACACAAAAATCCTCAGCTTAAAAATGGAAATATACGGTAGCTAAAGTTGCAACTATTAAGAAGTTATTCTTTCCCAATAATAACGCATGATTGTGGTGTTGTTCACAAAGGAAAAGAAAACACAAGAATTATTAATTAAATTCTATAGTAAAGATCTACCACATCTGTGTGGCAACCCGGGTCTGAACTTCCAGTTAAGGGTGAAAAGAATAGGGTCACAGACATCTTATCAGGCATGTTGTATCCTGAGATGACTTAAGAAAGTTGGAGATTGGTTGAAAACCTGTCATCTGTGAAAAAATCATTATCAATTTCTTGCTTTTGTCTTCTATCAAAAATCCTCATGAATGGCGAAGAGATGCATGACTAAGAATCTACCATGATCAAAGATCTGAATATGGTTGTAAGAATAGTAAACACAATTAATATTAAGAAAACTTGGTACAATGATCTCAGACCAACCCCCAATGTTGTGTGGGAAAACATTTGAGCGGAAATCGGTGCTGCACCATTTGGTAGTCATAACACACTATTCATGAACGCTTATGACAAAACGTAATGTAAACAAATGAGAAAATGGCAGAGAACATTGTTCAAACCCAATTCTACACACTAAATGATGACATTATCATGAGATAAAATTGTCAGTCACATGTGTTCATCTTGCATTAGGGTTAGGTCTTAGGATTAGCGATTAGGGTTTGGGTTAGGTGTTATGGTTAGGGTTTGGCTCTAGAATGCCGGCCCACACAAGTGCTTTTGAGTCATTCTCCATGACACTGCAAAATATTGACCTCCAGAAAATGTTTAATAAGCAACAACCCTAATCCTAACCTTAACACTTAACCCTAACACCTAACTTCTAATCCTAAATCTAGCCCTTAACCCTACCCCTAAGATCGAACCCTAACGAAAGGTGGAATATATGCGGCTAACAATTTTATCCCACAATGACATCATCATTTAGTGTGTGGAATTCTGCTTTTAACGTTTCAACATTGCACACATTACAAACCAAAAGAAACATAATTTGTTGGTGCGCAACAGGAGTTGATCTGCTATCATTGTACTGAAAAATGGTCATAAATATAAATAGGGGCCTACCTGCTTGTTAAGTACTCTAAGTAAACCTGGAGTCAGACCTGTGTCGATCTTTTGTGTTGCAATTGGCATTTCAAGTCTCTCTTTCACTGGAGGAATCTCACCTCTTGCCAAAGCTCCAAAGTAGCTGAGACAAAAATAGGCTTCAGATTTTTAAAATATAATTGATTAAAGGGTGCATGTTCAATATATAGTCATTTCTTGATTAACCATTTACGTAGCATCTAGAAAAGCTGAAATTAGCAATGATAGATCAACCACTTTATAAAGTTTACTGTTACTCACATTGCCATAGTATTTGTTTGCTGCTATTTGTGTTTGTGCATTCAGGTCAGATTTTTTTTTTATGCAATGTAAAATGGCTCATACTGCACTTATTTAGATAACCTATGTTACATTCATCAAACCCATAAGGGTGTCTACTTTAGGGGTGTCTCTCTAGAAATATCAACACAAAAATTTGGTCAAATGTCTCCGTTCTATGTTTGAGTGTGGATAATATTAATTCTGCCCAATCTTTAATATTGTCAATCCATAATTTCCTTTGACCTCCTCTTCTTCTTTCACCCTCAACTGTTCCCTGCAAGGTATTTTTGGAAAGAGAATCATTCCTCATTCCATGGCCAAACCACATCAGTCTGTGACACTTCACCACTGCGATGAGATGTTCTTGTTCACCTACAATATTGCTTCTCATGTATATATGTTGGTTTTGTATTCTGTATAATGGATACGTAATATTCATCTATATGGATACGTAATATTCATAATATGCATTTGTTTTCAAAAGCCTGTATGTTACATTACAAAGATCATAAAATGCTACGAAGTGGCACACCCTAAAATAAGCAGTCTTAAATAGAAAAAGTATATCATGTTTCTATAAAGCCTCAATATGCAAACTATATTTTGTATTTCACAGGAACCAACCAGACAATGAATAGTGTGGATTTGTTGGAGAAATCATGACAAAAAAGCAAAACTCAAATTTGGGCTCTAAAAACAATAATCATAAAAACAATCATTAAATATGGTAAACTATTTAAAAATGTCTTTTTAAAGAAGAAATAAATATGACTTACGCAGCTGACCAAGCAAGCACATCCTTTGGTTGTGTTCTGATTGCAGCCTTTGTAAATTGTTTCAGTATGTCCGGAAGTTCTGGGGGTATGTTTATTTGCTGTGAGCAATAGTAAGGCTCATCCAACTTAGCTGCAGCAGTCGGCATTCTGAAAGTTAACAAATTGGCTACTAAACTGAATGCAGGCTGTGGTGTAATTAATTTGTGTTACATTTTCTTCCCTGATAATTAACTCTTTGTCTCTGGGTGGTTTTCCTGTTATGCCGAACACGATAGTAAATTTATATTAAAATGTAGATTTGAGCGGCTTTTCGGCATAGTGGGTCTCCAAAATGTAGATATTAGCGGCATAGTGGGTCTCCAAAATGTAGATATTAGCGGCATAGTGGGTCTCCAAAATGTAGATATTAGCGGCATAGTGGGTCTCCAAAATGTAGATATTAGCGGCATAGTGGGTCTCCAAAATGTAGATATTAGCGGCTCAGTGGACATAGAGAGTTAATACAGAAACTAAGCTGTAAGTTTCTTAATTTATAATGAATTTTGATGAATGATGCTCCACTGTGAAGATAGATGGAAGTACTATACTGGTCAGTCAATAGAAATAGTGTACTTTGACAGTTATTTTTATTCTACAAAATGTACAAAATGATCTAAACAAAAGAAATTGGTCTGTCTGTTATATGCACAATAAGAATTCCTAACATATGATATTCCTTTACTTTGATGATTTTCTTGTAGCACATCCAATTATCAATAAATAAAGTACAAGAACATATAACTTCACACATTTTAATGTTGTCAGCAACATATTTTCATAACTATACCACTTCACACACAATTATCATAAGCTTGTAAAAAAATACATAAATAAACATTTACAACTGAGTAATCTCATTTATACTAAATCTTATAACTTTACAATGCTACACTTGTAGTTAATGTACATGACATTGATATGAATAAATTCTCTTACAGCTTTGCAATCTTCTCATGCCTTGGAGGTTGGCAAATTTCATAATCATCACTGCTTATGTTGCTGCTAATAATATTAACTCAATTCCTATGTATGTCCGTTTTAACGTAGCAAAGTCTCCCCCCTTTGACTACGTATGCACAGTATAACGGGACTCCATATATACCCTTCGTTTTGGCCTTGCTTAGCTCGTAAATGACAACTATTAACTTATTTAGCCATTTAACATTTAGAAATCTGGCTAACAAACGGATGCCATCAGCTTGATCAGCAATCTGAAGCATGGTACAATTATTTCAAATTAAAGTTCAAACAAGTTAGGTTCTGGTTTTCAAAATTAGCAAAATGACTTCATGTTGCACTAAGCAAGAGAGCTGAATCCTTCAGCAAACATCTGGCTTTATTATTCTTGAGTATTATAATTGGAGATGTTATTTCAAGTGATTTCAAGGTAAACAACAGTGCTTTCAATTTTGACAGTGGAGATTGTCGACTTGTTGAAAATCGGAAAAGAAATAGACCTACACCTAGTAGATTAGAGGTAAGAGCTCAAAAATTCTCAAACTTTTCCCACTGCTATTGTTTCTGAAGAATCAGATAGACCTAGTGACATCAATGATAATCTTGTATTATGTTATACTGAAAATATAGCTAGACCTAATGATAATATTGAGTGGAATAAAAAGAACATCTTTGAAAATTAAATACTTGGAAATATTTCCTGAATTTTCACAATATTTTTGTTCGGTTCTGAAATTGGACATTGCGCACTAAAAATGGAATAACACACTAGCCAGTTGATAGATTTACTTCAAATAAACTAATTATGATTAGTAAATGGGCTGTCAATGCATCTACTTTAGTAAGATTGGATATCAACATTTCAAGACAAGTAAAATTGAGGGTGAGTAGAAGAAAATATATGTTAAAAAAATGTCTATCCAGCTAACATTCCTGTTTGTGGTGCAATTTTTGTATGTTGTTCTTACAATTCTTATATTTTTATATTGTATTTGAATTCCACATTCAATTATCTTTCTTTTGTTACCTTAGATGACTTTCCATAGCTAATACTTTGTTTTCAGGAAGCTTGCGCCTGAATCATGATGCGGTCCAAAAAGTTAGCCTAAAATTAATTACGTAAAAACCCCGGGTATAATTACGTGCTGAAAGAGTTAATAATAGATGTCCATCACAGAAGGTGATAACAAAAGTTTCAGGATTGTGATGTTGTATCTGTCTATATGCATGACTGGGGAAAAATCCAATCCTAGCATAGAACCTCTACCATATCGCTACTATATTGTTATCAACATGTATGCCCACACTATTTTTAATAATTTCTCATTTCTGGAAATATCAGATGACTTTTAAATAAAAGTATAGCGTATTTAGCATTTATTTAGACTGTGGATTATCTTTTCATGACAATATCACTGGTTGTCATGATAAACATACTTCTATCACTTGAAAACAAATTTCCGGAATGTAACAAAATTTTGATTTATAAATTATCTTTTCGCTATTAAAATTAATTTTTCAATAATAAAGCAATTTTATTCAAAATAAACTTTTGAGCACATCATACAAGAGACATTACATGACTACAACACATCTATATCGATCGGAGGTCGCCCTATTTGCAACTTGCGTTTCGCTGATGATATTGATCTTATAGCTGGGTCAGAACAATCATTGCAAGAATTAACATCAACATTGGAAAAAGTTACCAGCAAGTACGGAATGGAAATCAATACAGATAAGAGCAAAATCTTGGTAAACAGCAGAGACACAGAAAACCAGACTAATATCATGATGAATGGACATAAGCTTGAGGAGGTGAATACCTTCAAATACCTCGGATCCAGTATATGCAGCGATGGTAAATGCAAAGCAGAACTAAAAATAGGGCTGGAGATGGCTTTAGCGTCCTTGTCAAGGCTAACCATGATTTGGAAAAGCAACATCAGTGTTGGAGTGAAAATCAAACTGTATAAGTCGCTGGTGCTTTCTGTTGTGTTGTATGGTTGTGAGAGTTGGACACTCACTGCGGACATGGAGAGAAGATTACAGGCTTTCGAGTATAAATGCTACAGAAGAATTCTACGAATTTCCTATAGGCAACATAAGACCAATGTGTACGTAAGAAATAAAAGTAGAGATGTGTGCAGGTGTCCAGGAGCCATTGCTTTCAATAGTGAAATGACGAAAACTAGCATGGTTCGGACATGTATGCAGGCATGATTCCTTGTCAAAAACAATACTGCAGGGAACTGTCGAGGGTGGAAGAAGCAGAGGAGGGCAAATAAAGACATGGACAGACAACATCAAGGAATGGACAGGGCAAGATATTTCCACACTCATCCGCATCGCTAAGGATAGAATTCGCTGGAGGACTCTGTGTGCTGAAGCATCCAATGTGGTACCCCTACGACCCTGAAGGGTTATGGGTTTATTGATATATATATATATATATATGACATTATAATTGAAATATATTTAGAACTACTATTTTTTGTTCCCGTGACAGATGTGCACACCAAAACATCTAAAAAAATATTAATTTCCTTCCAAACCTTAAAAATACTCCACAGGGAATGAGTTAAATTCAGGGAAAATAATTGATTTTGAAAAGCACCTGTAAATATCTATAAATTCAAGATGGTCACCATGATCACATAACTAAGTTGCATAAATGGAGTTTATTACACATAAGAAATATCCATTGTGACTGAAAATTTCATTTTGATAAAATGTGTTTTCAATTTTTGGCGCCACTATGGTGACTCACAATTCTTCACTGTGACCTTTGTTCTAATTTCGATGTAGGCCTATTACCTACCGTTGCAGTGTAATTAATAGAATTGGTAATTAAAATATGTTAATTGAAATGGAATATTAATTTGACATTAGTATTTAGATTAGGGATGGAGGTTAGGGTACAATTTGTTATAAATTAACAAATTAGTTATAATTGTAAAGTTTAAGGTTTGTTGCCATTTGCCAAAGATATAGTTGACTGGGCATGAGCAGTGGGAAATACATGATGTCAACTTCTTATAATGTACACAATGTTTGTTACTTATAGCACAGTGAGGAGTTGATCCATAGTAATACCCAATTTTTTGTGAATTTCAAACACAGTCATGGCATTCAAAATGTATCTAAGATTTACAAACACCCTTAGTAATGCAATAAAAGATAGAAATGCTCAGGATTGCTGGTTAGCAAAGTGTTAACAGTGGATCACAGTGTGTTGTAACTTTAAAATTAGCTGGCCCAACCTAACATTCTCAAACTCATATTCTTCGCTACGCCACGGGATTCATCATCAAACATGATCATCATCTCCAGTGATGATTCATCCTAACAACATTACATTACATATTCAATCACAGCGTTGTTTCAGAGTTTCTAAATGGTTCTGAATGTTCTAATCTATCACATTCAGATGTAGAAATCACATATTCCATCAGAAATACACTGAAACACAGAAAACTACTACCTGGTCTAGAGGTTGGCCGAAAAATATAAGCTTACAAATAGCACAGAGCCTAGGCCATCTCCAGAGAACGTGTCGTTCTACCCCTGACGCCGCAAGGCAAACAAGGGCCACAGCGTAGAGATAGATAGACTGTTATATTTTAATGATGTAAGCTGTATTTCAGATTAACACAACCTTTCACCACTAACATGTGATAACAATATTATATTAGAAGGTAAAAAAATATACCTTTATAAACTCTTACTATTGGACGTGGACAACACAATGTTCCTTAACTGTTGTTGGTGGCAACGTATGTATGAATATCTTTATCTAGCGGTTTGTATAAAAGTAGGAACTTCCTCTAAGTTTCTCTACCTCTACAGTACAATTTATGAGTTGGATATTCAAATATTCTTCCAAGATTTACTTCCATACATCAGAATTGGTTCTATTTAAAGTCTAAGAACTCTTTTTCTCACTTCAATTGACAAAGATATATTACATAGTTGAAATGAGAAAAAGAGTTCTTAGACATTAATATAGAACTCATTCTGGCGTATGGATGTGAATCATGGACATTCAGCAGAGTAGTGAAAAATGATATTTAGGCAGCAGAGATCAGGTTTTATAGAATGATATACTATGCCTATTACGAACTCCATGGACATAAAAAAAATCGTAACGAAGATGTCTTGAAAGAAGTTAATTCTTCTTCTTCTTCAGCGTACATTCTCAAACTCCTGCTGAATTCTCTTGTAGCAGGACATGTCCTACTAGATTTCCAGCAGAATGTAGTCCAGAGAATGGAAATGCGTTGTGTCGCCGTTTTATTTGCGCCAATGGCCCGACACATCCGTCTTCGGCGGTAGAAGTTAATTCAAACAGAGAGCTCTTTACGAGGATCAGAAAGAGGTAGTCCACATTTTGTGGAAACATCACGAGAAGAGGAAAGATGAAATACATTGTAACAACACGCAAGTTAAAGTGCAATAGGGATATGGGAAAACATAGAGAGCATATGCTTGATAACCTAGCATTGTAGAATGGGAGAACATCGGTTTTGGAAATGATTGACAGCACACGAAATAGAAGGTTTTGGAAAGAAATGATAACCGACGCCACACGGCATGGACCATAAGAAGAAGAAGAATAAAAAGGGATATAATCTTGCACATGGTGTCATAATTTCTATCACCAGCTCTGGTACTGTCCAAGATCCTACCAAAATTGGCATAATTGGAAGTTTCCACTTGTAGAGGTGGATCATTCCAAAATATTCAACGATCGCTTTTCTGGTGTGGATTTAATTAATTTTTTTTTAAACTCGAGTAGTTATATCTGACATGTCAATGTTCAACATGATACGGAAAAGTAAAATCATAGTCTGGGTCAATACCTCTCTAGGGAGAAGTACCTTCATTCTAACTTTTTAATAGTAGATCTATGCGCAGCTTCATTCATTCAACTGTATTATTTTATGCTCAACGTTCGTTTCGTCACTGAATCCGCGTCACTAGCAAGCCGTGTTGTCACACAAAAAAATGGCTAATTTAATCGGAGATTTCCGTTTACTGAGATTGCCACCATCAGATAAAGATGATGTAGGCCTATGTTTGTTACAAACACGAGGAGTGCTACAAATTGAAAAGATGTGCGGCCATGGTCATCCAATGGTGTGGGGACTCTCAGTAGGTAGCGCGCACTTCGATGCATCCGGTAACAATCTTAGTAACTGTAACATGCATTCAGAAAAAGGTTAAAAAGTCATAGAGGATTAACTTCACCGTACTCGTTTTCCCATATGTACTCCGTCACTGTCAACGAAGAGGGAGAGATCCCCGCAACATGCGTACTGCATCTTTATCGATATTTATGTTAACATTGCTTATCTGCCACTATTTCGATTTTTTAAGCATTCCAATTTTTAATATTATAATATTATTGCGTTTTCCACTAAATAATGTAGGTACATATGTCCGTATTGTATCCATTATCTTAGTCAGGATCAAGCTATAGGCTACAAATTACTAGTAATATATTTTTCGTATAATGAATATGAGAGATTGAAACTCGCACATCATCATGTGACATATTCTTTCCAGGTCATGGTCTTCCTTATGGATTCTCTGAATACTTCGCGATTCTGGGAGAGGGTGACCTGTCGCAACTAGACATACTCAAGCAATCTCATATATCGCTGTATAATCGTCGTTTTGTGCGCCCTCTTTATCTGTTGTCGTTAACTCTGCCTTCTGCGATTAATCTTATTTGACTGACTTCCTGAAGTTGTGAAGGGTTCTCATTTCCCAGTCCAACACAAACATGCATTTAACATTTACATGAAAAAAACTACATAGATTAATAGCAAGACAAATCAGTCCATGGATTACACATTCACAAACAGAAAAATGATCGCCAGGAATTTACAGAGGGAGCTTGATCGTATAGGGGATTGGTGCAGCAATTCTGGAGCGTTTGTTAATTCAAGCATCGATAACATGGTTCTCCCTAAATAATCACATAGTAAACACGCCCACGCCATCGGTTACTTTGAGAGGGTTACTTTACTTCCTCAAGAGAACCAGCACAATGAAGTGCTTGGGAGTTATGTTGGACAGAAGTCTGTGTTTCAAAGATCATGTTGACCACATCATTGTAAAGGCTTATAAAGGTCTTGCGATGATGAAAGTTATGGCTGCTGCTCAATGTGAACAGAGACTGCTATTTCTGCTGTATCAGGATTTGTGGTGGCGATGGTAGAGTACGCACTGACGATTCTAACAATGAGTCAGACTCAAACAGAAAGATTGGACAGAATCCAGAATGAGGCAATGCGAATCATTTTGGGGTGTACGAGAGATACATCCGCACGGGCTATGCGATACTTATTGGATTGCCCAACTGCTGAGCAAAGAATACAAATCTGCAGAGCGCGGGACTACATACAAATCACAGCTGACAAAGAACATCTTCTACACCCTGAAATTATCAAGAGAGGAAAGTCGTGGATGGAGCGCGCAGAGAATATTATACAGAGTGTGTGCAGATTGGAGGATGTACTACCTGGTGTGGAATGGAGTCGTGTACCCTTAGATTGTCCGAAAACCTTCACAGTAATAATAACACTCAATAGAGAATGCAGGGAATGGTGTCCAACAGTGGTGGAGTCGGAGGTACTTGCTGTAATCGATGAAAATTCCAGGGAAGGTGATATGATTGTATATACATATGGGTCGGCTGAGAGACACATCAGAAGTGCATGGGCCTTCATGGCTCAAAGGTGGGAGGAATACTTTAATACTTCAAGGTCGCCAATAATGATCGTCACCTCTTACACCAATCTATAGACAACACTCAAGGAATGCGTATCGAGAGGAAGGGCATGAATGACAGAAGCAGAAGATATCCAACTCAGAGTTTGTGAGCTGGGGGAAGTGGGAAGAAGCTGTGAATGGGTGGCATTTGGCAATGAGAGAAAGTTATTGAAGAGCTCCCAGTGCGTTACGCGAAGATCGAATTAGCCATAACAGACTCTTCGCGCTTTTTATCACCGTGTCACGGAAGTTCAATGAGAAAGAAAAGCTGCTTTGGTGAAGTGGTACAGAGCGCGTTTTTGATGGCCAATGTTCCGAATTTAATCCTCGCCACATACATTTGTGAATCCGGACGGTTTAAAAAAGCAATGGCAAACTACTGAACTTATTTATATTGTCTAAAAAATCACTTATCATCATCAGGTGCCATGTCGGCTGGCAAAGGAGGTCATGGCTCTCCACAGCTCTCTGTCCACATTATTATGTATCAAAGTCGTTGTTGTTTCCTTGCCGTGCCAGGTTGTCATACTGTTTAATACTTTCTCACGTTGCCGACATTTGTCTCTGTTGCCTTCATTCTTGCCTGTTGTGACTATGTTCTCCAAACCTCCCTATCTCATAAAGTGGCCAAAACATGAAGATTATCTTTTTCGTATATTATTGATTAAGGTCAGTTTCATATTTCACTCTTTCAACATAAATAGTATTCTCAGCATTCTTCTGTAGAACCACATCTCTATTGCCGCGAATTTCCCACTTTCCAGTTTGTTTATTGTACAAGACTTGCATCCATATGTTAGTATAGAAGTTATATATCACTGATGAATTCTCTTTCTCACCTCTAATGACAAGGTTATATTACACAATATATTTTTCATTTTTCTGAATGTTGTTTTTACATGTCCTATTCTTCTCATTTCTGTTGAACTTCTTCCATCTGCTGTAATCGTTGCACCTAAATATTTGAATTGGTGGACCTGTTTTAATACTATATCATTCACAATGATCTTGCAAGGTGTGTTATTTTGTTTCTTTAAAATAATCATTACTTCTGTTTTATTGATATTTGAGGCCATTCTCTTTATTTTCTGTGACTACTACATTAATTAAATCTTGAAAGTCTTCCTCACTTTTTACAATCAGAACAGTGTCATCCGCTTATCTCAAATTATTTAGGTTATGCCCCACACCCCCCCCCCCCCACAGTGATATTGCGGGCATATCAACTATTGCACGCATTATGTTTTCACTGTATAAAGAGAACAGGTCTGATGCTAGTATACATCCCTGACTAACTCCATGTATTATTTGTTGAAAAGGGCCAAACATTTCACTATGTTTAACTTTATCAAATGCTTATGTGTAGTCTATAAAACAGAGGTACAAAACATCAAAACCATTTAAAGTCACATCGGGAGTTAGGCAAAGATGTGTTTTACCACCACTCCTGTTCATCACATATATCGAAAGCATAACGAAAAAAGCCAAGATGCAAAATGAAAATACCAAAGAGCTACTCTTTGCTGACGATCAGGCTATATAATAGCAAATGAAGAAACTGAACTACAACATCATCTAACATCCATGGACATCGAGTACAAGAACAACAACGTCATCTAACATCCATGGACATCGAGTACAAGAACAACAACGTCATCTAACATCCATGAACATCGAGTGCAAGAACAACAACGTCATCTAACATCCATGGACATCGAGTACAAGAACAACAACGTCATCTAACATCCATGGACATCGAGTGCAAGAACAACAACGCCATCTAACATCCATGGACATCGAGTGCAAGAACAACAACGTCATCTAACATCCATGGACATCGAGTACAAGAACAACAACGTCATCTAACATCCATAGACATCGAGTGCAAGAACAACAACGTCATCTAACATCCATGGACATTGAGTACAAGAGCTACAACATCATTTAACATCCATGGACATCGAGTGCAAGAACAACAACGTCATCTAACATCCATGGACATCGAGTGCAAGAACAACAACGTCATCTAACATCCATGGACATCGAGTGCAAGAACTACAACATGAAGATAAGCATAGATAAAACAGAAACCATGGCAATAGGAAGGGATACACGCAATCTAAATTTATCAGTGGAACATCAAGTCAATAAACAAACCAACACCTTCAAATACTTAGGCGTACATTCTCTTCAGATGGAAAGATGGACACCGAAATAGACATTCGTTGTAGCAAAGCGAATCAAATACTGGGTCAATTAACCCTTTTATTGCAACACAAAATGCTACCAATGTCAATAAAAAGACATCTTATCCAAACTATCTTCATTCCAACCCTGTGCTACCAATGCCAAACATGGTCCTTAACAACAAAACATAAGAGACAACTGGTTACAGCAGAGATGAGATGTCTGAGAAAAGCCACAGGAGTGATCAGAAGACGCAGAATTAGAAACGATGTCATAAGAGAAAAAGTGGGTGTCATATCAATTCTACAATACATGCAAATCTAACAGATACAATGGTTTGGTCATCTGATAAGAATGCCGTGTGATTCATTAGTTTATAAAGCATATACGAAGAGAGGAGAAGCAGAAAGAAGAGCCGATGGTAGACCTAGAGTACGCTGGATCGACAACATCAAATAAACATTACACGAACACCAAATAACATTATCTGAAGCTGCCAGAAAAGCGAGAACAAGAACATTGTATCTCCCTCTACATCCGTAAAGCGTAAAGAAGGAAGGAAAGAAGAAGACAGATCTGTTTTTACATCTATAGGCTTCTCTATTATTGATCTCAAAATATTTATAGCATTGTTCGTATATTTGCCTTCTACGAAGCCACATTGTTATAACTTATTTCTGTTTGTTACCATGTTTCTCACGCTCTTCTTGATGATTCTGAGAAGTATTTTTGTTATTTGTCTCATGAGGCTAATTGTACGGTGTTCTTCACAGTCAGCGGTCCCTGGTTTCTTAGGTAAAACTATAAATATAGATCTCATTTAGTCATTCTCTATTATATACATCATTCAGCAATGTTGTGATTATGTTAACTCCAAATTCACCGAAAGCTACTAATTCCTCTAATATGATATTGTTTGGTCCTGTGGCTTTGCCGTATTTCACGTGTCTTAGGGCCTCCCTTACTCATCACTACAGCCACAAAAAAAAAACGATGTGTTGATGGCTACGCCCTGAATAGGATTCATTCATTTTCTAGCGCTGGTGTTAGCGCATATGGCACATGTCAGATCTCTTCAATTATGTCTGTTCAAAGCTATTCTATGCAGTTCTTGAATAGTATGGATATTTATTGTTTTACTTTCTCTAAGTATTGTTCGTCTGAGTGTTTCTTATGAGTACCCCTGGCTATTTTGCCTGCAGGTATCCGTTCAAGAGATTGGTGGTGTATTATGTTGAAATCTGAGCGTAGGACCAACGGCGTTTTCTAATAACATCTGTGATGGTTTTGATGTGTCTCTTTTCTGATTTTATCGTTCGATTTGAATTCACTCCAACGAATAGGAAATGTTACCTGTTTTTCATTTGAAAAGATGGACTGTGATCACATGGGTATGGACTTCGTAATGGTCCTCAAAGATGCAAAATATAGTTATGCTCATAATATATAGGCCTATTTACAGATTAAAACATATACAAATATAGAGATTGATTTTGACTTAGCAGTTTTATTTGAAAATATTTCTTTACACTACCTAAACTTGAAATAAATGACCATGCTGGGCTAAGAAATCTGGTCAAATGATTAGTCGTCTGCTAGACTGACCAGAAGATATAAAATACACCAAATTGCGTGAAGTTTGCAATTTCAAACTGTCAAATATATAATTATTATTGTTTTCTTGAATTAATTTTGTATATATGGCGACTGCTCAACTACGAAGAACGCAAACAAAGACAGTAAGTTGTTTAAATGATTTTATTTCAGTAAAAATGTCAGTGTCAGCTATGAGTGTGTGAACTAGGCATTAGGACAAAATTTTCAAAATGGGTGTACAGCATTTTAAATACCACAGTTAGATAGCCCTTGAAAATTGCAATCCAACGATACTTCAACCAAGTCTCTACGTCAATTATGAAAAAAAGTTCCGGATTTTTTTTCGAATTAATTTTCGCATCATGATAATTACATGGAACATATAAGGAAATATGAAATGACAGTTGTCAAAAAGTTGCGGTCTTGTCTTAGAACCGAGCCACTAATTTATGAATATCAAAGTTATTTGCATTAAAAAATCTAACAAATTATACATTTTTTTGTTTGGAAAGACAAGACGCACCTGTTGATTTCATTCTGCTAATTTTCTGACGCAGCCAGAATTAATTAATAATTAAAAATGACGTCTAATTAGCATAATTGAAATTGAATGTATCATATACATTTTTCACATTTATTAATTATTTAGGATAAAAAAATATAACAAATTATACATTTTCTTGTTCGGTAAGACAAGACGCACCTGTTTATTACATTGTGTTAATTTTCCGATGCAACCAGAGCCAATTAATAATAGTGTCTAATTAGCATAATTAAAATCTCTTCTATGCTTCCCTTTATGGCAACATGCATGTGGCTGGCAATCTGTAACCTCAGCCCTCTTTGTATCTGAAATATAATATTTGATTATTATTATTATTGGCATTTGGTACACATGTACATAAACAATTCTATGTCAAAGGTATGAATAAATTACCAGGTAGGTATGTGCACCAAATTTTCAAAATTTGCTTTTTGTTTTTCCTATTTTAGTGATACCTAATTAGCCATATATAATTAAATACTTTATTACATTATTCTGTAGATAGGCTTATGTAGAAAATTGAGCAAATTTGATAATAAACAACAAGAGACAAAGATACCAAAAAGAGTGAGAACGTTTGGAAGATGCTGAAGTTGACGTTGTCTGCATTGATTTGATTTATTAGGTCTATTGAAAGGAGAAAGCATCTCTCACATAAAAGTGAATTTTACGAAATATTCATGAGAGAATTATAAGCAATTGGACTTCATAAACAATATAAATAATATATATTTAATTTGAAATGTGTTTCTTGTAAAATTATCAACATGAAACAGACCGATGTGACTAAGAAAACACTTCAGTCGTCATGGCGACGGACGCATGATAGTACATAAGTAAGCGCACTCGGCATGGTCTTGTACCAATAATTTCAATTATTTTACATATAAATCTTAGATTTTTTACTAGTATCATTTAAAAATGAATTAAAGAAATTAAAAGAGGCAGGAATTGTAGTTGTTAAACGTCAATTTCTTTAAATAAGAGACATTTCAGAATTATTGACGCGGCAATAAAGATTAGCGGTAGACAAGATGGCGGCTGAGGAATGCGTGACCGATCTGCAGTGCGTTTGTTTAAAATTCAATAATAATTACCGGCAACTTCCAAAAATAGTGAAATTTTGTATATAAAGAGAAAAATGGTTGTTTCATTTGTTAGACATGGTTACAACATCCTATTTTATTCAAATTAATAAATATACGTGTGCAAAGAGAAAAAACACTTACCTAGGCTTATTTAATTGCTTGGTGAAAAATGTACACAGCGTACTTCCAACTTCTAGTTACGTAATAGATGCACAAATGAATGAGAAAAGTTAAACAGTTGTCTTTTATCAACAATAAAGTTGTGTCGCGTTGTCTAAAGACAATTGCTGTGGTCAGTGTTTCACGTGATGCAAAAAATGGATTCTTGGACGTTACCAAAACAAGGGAAGTAATTTAAGCCAAATTCACTTTCACGTCCCCTTACGATTTCCTAATGCCTAGTGTGAACTGACTGGGTGGAGTGGTGAATCTGAGTCTTGAGTGATGGATCTAGTATACTATACGGTATAGTACGGTAGCCTCCTACCTAGGCCTATATAAATAATAGATTGAATTGTGTCTTGAAGACAACTGCTGTTTTATTTTAAAATTTCACATACTTTTATACAATAGTTGAAATTACGGTAGGTAGGCAGTTAATGAGTTTGCCTCTCTTTTGGAGAGGCGTGCCCCTTCCTTGGCAATTCAAATTGAAATATTATGTGATGTAGTTTAACGCAAATTTTGTAGTAGAATATAATAATTAAACATGACATCAGTTACCAATGGCGTCTTGATTGGATACTGCTGTGAAAATTGAGATTATGTTCTAGTCGTACATTCTCTTCTATCACGGTAGACAGGCAATAAAAATACTATTTATTAGGCCTATTTATTAATTAGGGACCTAGGCCCTATACTTTCGCATCCCGGATTAGCGTGTAACGGAATTTGCTTAGGCTATAAATTTCTTGTGATCAGGGTTTACATTTAGTGAGCACATGTTTGCAACTAGATTTATTAAGTTCTGCAACCAATTTTCTTTTTATATATGTAACTTTTAAGATTTCAGAAAATTGCCAAAAACACCAGTTAATTAAAAAAAACGGTAAAAATTTGACTACGTCCACCGTTACGAGCTATTAAAAGCACACTGTTTACATATTTAACTAGTTGATGTCACGGAGTTCCGTGAGAAAACTAGAGAACCAATGGAATCGACGCAGACCGTGACGTCAGATCACCGCCGAACGATTTTATGCGTGGCAGACATTTTAAAAAAAATAGATCTATCTGATGGCGGATTTCATTGGTTTTACTAGTGGAAATCGGTAGATGCCTAGCTAAAAATGTAAACAGTGTGAAATGGTACAGTATGAAACACTTACCTTAGTCAGCTAGTAACTTGGCGGATGAACTTGTTTTATCCAACAATGGAAATCCCAGAATATATGTGGCGGGCGCTTAGTCACTGTTCCTTGGCAGATAAACTTGTTTTATCCCGCCAAGGAAATCCTGGAACAAATCTGGTGATTTTTGATGACGCTTCCGCCACATATATTCACATAGATAGGCGGGAAATTGTCCTTTGCACCGCCTACCTTGGTTCCAGAATTGTCGCTTCACGAGGCCCCACAATCCTTCTATTGTATTGGTGTGGGCCCCCGTTTCACGATTCCGGAACTCCACGCTGTGGTTAACAGTTAAATGTGTATAACCTTCATCGGCTAAGCAGGAATATGCTCTCCAGCAGTCAGAGACTATGGTCGTGCCGGGCAACACATGTTCTTTAATAATACTCAATAGAACTTCTTTGGTCCATTCTGCGACCACCTTTAACACACATTTGTTGGACCTCTTTCAACCACACCAAACACCCATGTTCCTTGCACCCTTCTCCCGCAGTTGTATTTCCATTTTCCGAACATTGACTCGTCTATCTTGATGACCGAATTGGCTCCTCCAACTTTTACGGTGTTGTTTACGCATATCTAGACACATATCTCCCTAGAGAAGCTTTTCCAGTCTGCGACTGCTTGTGGTCCAATTTTGACCTCTCTTTTGATAAAGCCGGTCCTGGCATTCATCACCCACAGATATGTAAGAAGTAAAATATCACCCATACCAAGGTGGCTTTCCGCAAACCAGGAATGATTGCGTACACTCCTGCTGACATCATGGCGATTGCTACCGTAGCGTCTGCATCTCCAAACATAGCCTTCAGATTTGCTGGCATTTTTCACTAATTTCATATATTCACCGCAAGACGGGCACACATAATTACTACAGATCAGTCCCTCCTTCATGCACCAATCTAGAACACATTTTTCTCCATTGACACGCAAATTGATAAAAAAACTGAGATCTTCCTTGGTGGTCATTTTGCATTAAAAAATTTCATAGTTAAATATCTGAGTAAAATAGACAGTTTTTTTCCCGCAGACGTTTGACCAGATCCAAATTGCACATGCGGCAACTGACCAGATCAATTCTCGACGTTGACTCAAGATTTATTTACTTTACAATATAAATAAATTTATAGCATACAATAGGTGTACGAAATATAAAAATTATGTGGGGGGGGGGGTATGTTTAATTTTAGTATTTTTAAAAACTTTATTTAAAGTATAAACTTTACTGTTCTTCAACACCCCCCCCCCCCCCACCCCATCGCGTCTGCTTGATCAACAGCCCACCATTGTCGGTTTCCAACCAGCAACAATTCAAAATTTCCACGCGAACTGTGACATAACGATTCCAACCTCCAAGAACCCGACAGCTGTACCACGCGAATCGTGACGTCACATGCATCAAACTTTTCGAGGGAATACCTCGAAAGTAGGTCAATAAACCCAACGGTAGACGTATTCAAATTTCTGCCAAAAAACATCATTTGTTTTAATTATGCAAATTATCCAGCATTTTGAATATTAATTAGTTGTACATGCATCTGAAAATCACAGCAATGTGATCAACATAAGCGTCTTGTCTTCACAAATGCAAAAATGTATAGTTTGTGTATAGTATTTGTGAACATATCTTCATGGGTACAAAAGGACAATTGATAAACACAATTGATATTTTTATACCAACTCTGTGTTACCAATGTCAAACATGGCCCTTGACAAAGACATTTGCAAAAAATATCACAATTTACAAAATGAGATGTTTGAGGAAAGCTATAAATGTCACGATAAAAGACCGCCAGAAAAATGATAATATCAGGAAAGACGTAAAGACTATCTTAAGTCAAGACTACATCGAGAGGCAGCAAACCAGATGGTTTGGCCACGTCATGAGAAAGGAACCTGTGCAACAAGCCCTTCATGCATACATCAGCAGAAGACCAGATACCAGCAGACTGCACATTAAAGCAGATGTGATTAAAGGCCAATTTCAAAATCACCCTTCACGTTTATTAGCCTCCCTAAAAGGAAAACATACAGTAAAACTTACAAAATTTTAATGCAGCAATATTAAAATAGCAACAATTTCTTTAAATGATTTCTTTGGAATTCCTAATGCTTTTAACTCTTTCCGGACCAATCGCCAGTATACTGGCTTTATACTGTGGGTCTACAGGACCAATCGCCAGTATACTGGCTTTGATTTGATCAACGTCTTAGATCGATCATATATTGATCAGTTATATTTCGTTTTGCCCAGTTCAAGTTTTTATGTTAACCTCTGAACATCCGGGAAAGATCCTCTTCCGTTTTACAACTGGTACCGAAACACATGTGGTGTGTACAAGAAGATTTGTGATCGACATATTCTGTAAATTTTATTTATGAAAAAAATGGCAACGCCCACTTCTTCTAGATACAGTGCAGAACAAGCTATGGTTATGTTTCAGAGCTTGCTAGTTAGTGAATCTGATAATGATGATTCCGATAGTGATTATAGGCCTAGTGACTTGTCGAAAGGTAAGAAACCAAAGCAAACTGGTGTAGGTTTTATAAAAAATTTAACAGCTTGCATCAGATCAAGTAATGTTAGTTCCTCTGAAGAAGCATCTAATAGTAGTGATGAATCTACTGATTCAGAGGATTTAGCTGGTACTTCTAGGCCTACTAATGCTACAAGTAGGCCTATGAATCATACTTCCACAGATCGACAAGGTAGGCCTAGGACTGATGCTGTGTGGCGTGAAGCCCTAGAAGGAGAGAGTATAGGAGTGTCTCACTTCAGACAGATACATTCTGGCTGCAAACTTGGCCTTCCTGAAAATGCCTCACCTCTCCAGTGTTTACTATCCTTGATGACAGAACCAATAATTGACAATCTAATAGCCAATGTAAACTCTTATGCCCAGCAGAAATTGGAAATGAATACACCTCGAAGGAAATATTCTACTTATTCAAAATGGACTGCGCTCGACCGAAATATTTTTATGAAGTTTCTCGCCACCCTGATAAACATGGGTTTGGACCCCAAACATTCCATAAAAGATTTTTGGTCCACAAAAACACACAGAAGTAGCCCCTGGTTTGGATCAATTTTCAGCAGGACCAAATTTTTATTGATTTACCAATCAATGCTTCATGCGGCTGGAGCTGATGCACAGGGTAAAATTAAAATAGAGCCGTTCATAAATGAATTAGTTGCAAGCTTTCAGAATGCATTCTATCCTTCTGAAAACATATGTATAGATGAGATGGTTATAGGCCACAAGGGAAGGTTTAGGCACAAGCAATATAA
This sequence comes from Meghimatium bilineatum, assembly GCA_034231615.1. Taxonomy (NCBI): domain Eukaryota; kingdom Metazoa; phylum Mollusca; class Gastropoda; order Stylommatophora; family Philomycidae; genus Meghimatium; species Meghimatium bilineatum. The sequence goes on along the minus strand of CM067318.1, from coordinate 14,036,226 downwards.
TGCAAGCAAGCCAAAAAAATATCATATAAAATCATACGGACTCTGCGACTCCATCACCGGATATGTTTTCAACCTGCTGGTATATTTTGGTGCGGACACGACATACAGGCTGGAAACTGATACAAAGTCTACCCATGCTGTCAAAATTTTTGACAAACTACTAGAAGGCATCACAGGACATCACCATTTGTTTGCTGACAGGTATTATTCGTCCTTACCTCTTGTCCAGTTTCTGCGGCAGAGAAATCACCATTATACTGGAACTCTCAATGCGAACAGACGAGGGTTTCCACAAGAAATGAAGAATAAGAAAATAGCTGTCAATCAACCAAAATGGTTCATAAATGATGAAGATAAAGTTATGTGTGTCAGCTGGAGAGATAAAAAATCGAAGAAACCTTGCCAACTGGTAACAACATGTGGAAGCGCAACATGTGAAATTAGAATTGAGGGTAGGAGCGAAGTCTGGAAACCATCACCCATTCATAATTACAATATGTCAATGAATGGATGTGATAGAGTAGATCAGATGATTTCATATTATGGAAACCACACAAGAAAAACAGTAAAGTGGTGGAAAAAAGTATTTATGTGGGTGTTGGAAATAACACAACTCAACGCCCACATTTTATACACACTTAGCCGCCCTTGCGCAGAGAAGCCTATGCCCCTTTCAAACTTCAAGGACATATTGATAGAGGAGCTATGTAGTTTATTTGAATTAGAGGCACCTAATAACATTGATGCTGCTTTATTGTCCAAGCCAGGAAGAAAAACAGTAAATACAGAGCTTGAAAGGTATCAGGGAACCACCCATCTCATTGACTCCGGTGGAAAAGACAGGCAATGTGCTCATTGTGCTACTAAGCAAATACGAAAGCGCAGTAGCTACTACTGCATAGGATGTTCACATAAGCCACATCTGTGTGCTAAATCATGCTTTAGGGAATATCACACAAGATGATCTCATTTGTAACAAATAAAAACTTGTAAATAATAAAGCCGTGACTGGATGTAAATATTTTCATATTTTTATTGCTTCTGATGTCATTCAGAAAAATGTACATAACTTTAACATTTATTGATATTTATTCATCAACTAAACTGCATAATGAAGAAAAATGGATATATTTGTGTAAATATTCTTGAAAAATGGATATCAACAATGATAATCATGGACAAGTATGGATACATTTGGGTAAGTCACAATATTTATACTAATAAATTAACATTTTCATTTTATTTTTGTGTGTTTTACTAACTCTAACCTTGTGAAGTAATCAAATATCATCAATGTACTTATATATTCATATTCTGTATCCATTCCCCTTTCCAATGATATATTACACATACACTATTTATCAATATTAGTATGTCAAGTGATACAATGAAGAACACATGTAAGGAAATTTTTCTACCCCTAAATATTTTCATATTTTTATTGCTTCTGGTGTCATTCAGAAAAATTAACATAACTTTAACATTTATTGATAGAAATTCATCAAATAAAATGCATAATTAAGAGAATTGAATATACTTGTGTAAACATTCTTGACAAATGGATATAATCAATGATAAGTATGGATACATTTGGGTAAGTCACAATATTTATACTAATAAATTAATATTTTCATTTTATTTTTGTGTGTTTTACTAACTCTAACCTTGTGAAGTAATCAAATATCATCAATGTACTTATATATTCATATTCTGTATCCATTCCCCTTTCCAATGATATATTACACATATACTATTTATCAATATTAGTATGTCAAGTGATACAATGAAGAACACATGTAAGGAAATTTTTCTACCCCTGAAATATTTTCATATTTTTATTGCTTCTGGTGTCATTCAGAAAAATTAACATAACTTTAACATTTATTGATAGAAATTCATCAAATAAAATGCATAATTAAGAGAATTGAATATACTTGTGTAAACATTCTTGACAAATGGATATAATCAATGATAAGTATGGACACATTTGGGTAAGTCACAATATTTATACTAATAAATTTACATTTTCATTTTCTTTTTTTGTGTTTTAATAACTCTAATCTTGTGAAGTAATCAAATATCATCAATGTACTTATATATTCATATTCTGTATCCATTCCCCTTTCCAATGATATATTACACATACACTATTTATCAATATTAGTATGTCAAGGGATACAATGAAGAACACATGTAAGGAAATTTTTCTACACTTAAAATTTACTCTGGTCCAAACCTAAAAATACTCAGGTCCTGAAAGAGTTAATTGCCAAAAAAAACATGCAAATACTTTTAAAAAACCAGCACAAGAAACTGCACTTGTGGATTGAAACATTTGCAATGTGCTGTTAGGGTTAGCAATCTGCACGAAACTGACTGAATTTGCAGGAAAACCACTGAACTGGCAACAAGGAGTCACTGCAACCAGGTGCACTAAAAACGTGAAATTTTAATTTAAATAATTAAAAACACAAAGTCAGCATCTTGAAAATGTGACTTCAGGGACCCATATTTCAGGAGAGAACCATATTTTGAACATTCATATTCAATTTTTCACAATCACATTATACATTGTGTCTGATATTCTTTGTCTTAGTAAGTCATAATTTTCTTATCACCATTCATTAACTTCTGTATATTACAGTTTAGAATATATTTTATTCAAGTGAGGAACACCCCTTTGAACCATGGATTAAGTCAAATTTTCTTATATTAGAGCATAGACATATGACCATAACAGAATAATGAAGGTCACAGTTTAGGTTATCCTGTCACCATGTCCTGCTATGATTAATGTTATATAGGGAGCTTACTGTAGCTACTGCTAGGATATAATTTTATTTGTTGCTGATGAAGCGTACAGCAGAGTATCCAAGGAAAGCAGCACTTTCAAAAGACTATGCTAATGTGTGGCATAGAAATGGCATTAGCCTACAGACTAAGCTGAAAGTTCAGAGAACATTGGTACTTCCAGTGCTGGTGTAACATGGACTGTGTATAGATGACATGTAATGAAGCTCAATCACTTTCACACATGTACACGTCTCAGATAGGTTATAAACTTCAGATGGCAAGATAAGATTCCAGATACCAATTTCCTTAACAGAGCTGGTATCCCTAGCATTCGCACTATACTAATGCAGACACAGATTCTTTGGGCAGGTCATGTGGTATGTATGCCAGATCATTGCCTACCAAAGATACTTCTCTATGGGAGTTGCAGAAGTTCATACTTTTTCAAGGTGGTCAAAAGAAGCACTTCAAGGACTTGTTGAAAGTATTTTAAATAAACCAAGATGCAGGGAAAGACGCTGCATGAATAAAGCTACATGACACTTTACAGTTAAAGAAAAGGCACATCTTGTGAATAGAGGAGAAATGCAGCAGCTCAACAGCTGAGAGTAGCTAGAATGTCATGGCTAGATCAAAACCATTTATAGTGGTCATTCCATTCCTGAACTGTTCAAAGATATTTGTAGGCAAAATAAAGTATATTATACATCTACGAACTCAGTCGGACATAACTGTAACTGAATTTCAAAAGTAGATTTATGCAGTGGTATCAGTACTTCTAATGGACAAACAGCAACATAATTTCATACAATTTTAATTTAACAAATCTATATCAACTGACATTTAGGCCTAGGCTATAGGGACTACTTCTTTTTATGGGACCTGTTTTTTTTACTGCATTCTATCTACTTGTTTTCTCTTTGCATTTGCTGTTAGTTGACACAAAAAGGAATGATGATTGGTTTAGGGATATTGCACGTTTGGTTACTTGATATGTAGTAATATTGTGACATCTCAGAACATAACCCTTTAATAATTGTGTCTCTTTTTTTCATTATATTTAGCAACAGACATTATTCCAACAATTCTTGTAATCTTTTAATCCATGATCTCTTCATGTTCTGTTTGCTACTTTTCTTCGACATCACATTTAATAGTAAACTTGATCTCCTTTTCTTATGTTAGCGTTTATTAATTAGTTAGTAAACAGCATTTGAGTGTTTACTGAATTCTCACACATTATGTCCCTTGGAAATTCATTGTTTTATACATCTTCTAACTATAATGTTTTGTCATTTATGATATTTGGTTAACATCTATCAATAATAAATATTCCATGTTTCAGTGGGAAGCTATATTTCCAAATGAACAAGTGACAGAACAGAAGTCTACACTATTTGTGAAGAAGCTCTTGGCTGTAGCAATCTCAAATATTACATACCTAAGAGCTATTTTTCCTGAGCATGCTTTTGGTGACAAATGTCTTGAAGGTATGAATTTGCATTAACTGTAGACAGCTTTTTGTTTTGTTATTACCTATTATTATTATTAACCCATTCAATCCAGACAGGATTTGAATCAAGAACAACTCTGGGCTTCATTCCCAGGGCAAGGGGAATAACTCTGCAAAAAAATAATCTGGTGATTGTGGAAGAAAATTAATATAAAATACAATTTGCAATACATTTTTATTATTCAAAGTCCAATTAACAGATAAATGGTAGAGGTACTGATATGTGAACACATCTTTGTGTATGTCATGTAAGATAAGTTCACGTGTAACATGCGAGAGAAAAAATGAGCACCAATTTCATGTCCGCTTCATTTACTTGTGTCAATTTGTTTGCTGATAAATGTTAAAATAAAAACTGCAAAGCATTCGACCTTACACAGTATAACAACAATATTCTTTAACTGTTAACTACTCCAAACATATAGGCACAGTTCACATAAAGAAACCCTAGATGTCTTGTGAAGCAGATTTCCAAAATAGATCTCGTTTTTCTGAAAATTTGGATACAGGCATACACAATGTTCTCAGTGTACCCCCAAAAGAATGACTCATATAGAAATAGTGAAAACCAAGCCTAGTCTTGTTCAAAAGAAGAGTAATTTCAATCAATGTTGTTTGCAGGACCTGATTTCTCATGAAATTGATAAATATTGGCATAGATCAACTGTGTTGATTATTCTGAATCATTACTAGGTCTGTGGTGTGGGGGGATGTGCAAATCATCATTTAGGGGGACACTACAGATTCACGATCATTGCCACTTCATATTCTAAATACTAAGCTACTTCCTCAACAATATCTGATTCATTCACTTTCTCTAAAATTCCATTAAAAAAGTTCATATCAACATCATCTGAATCATAAGTAGGTCAATTTGATGAAAATTTAAGGTCATAATAAAGCTTTCGAAATTTGAAAACAACAGCTATTAGAAATGATAGGAAAACAACACTGGAAGCCGCCATTACCGGTAGTACATCAGGGCTAAATTTATTATGTCTTTTCACATAAAACTGGTAACGGACATCAATATAAATGATAGTGTGTTAATCTGATGAGAACGGCTATTGCGTTAATGAATATATGGCACTCGCACACCTTGAAAACAATCGTAATTCACTCCTTTGAAAATTTTCAGATTACACGAGGTCCTTTAATACATTAACTATGTCAGATCAATTCATTGATGTACCTATTGACACAGAGCCATGCTCGCTAGTGTATTGGCTCATTTATTTTCCCTAACTCCTTTATGTCTAGCTTGAGTGTAAAGATAATCTTTCTGGTTATAGATTGTATCAATAACTCCACCCATTGGCGAGGGATGACTCCCACTTCAACTTTGTGGTTTGCAGAAAATGTTCATTGAGTTACTAAGTATGCAAGCATGGAAATAATCCTGTGACATCAGCCATGACAGTGCCTCAGTCACAGATTTTATCTTCATTGTATGACTGCATGCAGTTGTAGTGAAGGCATCATTTGATTCTTTGACAGCTTTCCCACTGAACCATGCAGAAAAAAACCCCAAGTACAGCACTGATGATGAATGACCGAACCATCAGTGTAGATAACATTTTGCAGTGTTATCGCCAGTGGCTTCTGCATCCGCCACCATCAGATTTTTGTTCCTATAACTTCTGTTGAGTTTGGTGACTACAAAATAAAGTGCTGTCATGCAGGTGGAGTGGGTATCCACTCATTCCCAGAATCAATGCAAATAGGGTCACATACTTGTCATGATATCTGCTGTCTGTCCCATAGGTGTCAACTAATACAGATTTTATGTATTGATACAGATTTTGGGCAAAAGAAAATTTATTGTTTTTAAGAGAGGTCATTTAGTGTTAAATTTAAGCTATTATTACTAATGTGGCCAATTTTATCTCACATGCACATATTCAATGTATTGATGGAAAAATAAAATTTTACAAATCTTTCGCTGCTACATAATACTGACATATTTATAAAATTACACATATAAACTGTAAAAAATGCAAATTTATGAAAAATTAATTTGACAACTATAGACTGTTCCAACCACAATCTGCCCCCTTTAAGTCTGGGACCTTTCACCTTATTGAGATCTGGATATAATAACAGAAATGTATTGACACTGAGTTTATGTCTGAGCTTGCCACATCCTGATTCTGAGAGCTTATCATTAAGAAGTAATTGAGAAATCTCATCACCACACAGGGTGTATCTTTGTTACATCCAAGATGATGCACAAGGCCTCATTCTGAATCTTGTACAGCCTGGCAATTTGTGTATCAATAACCATGAATAGGGCACAAGCGTATTCTTTACTAGAAACAACAAGTCCCTGATATAGCAGTATGAGTAGATATTATGGCATTTCACAAGCTGCCATTACTCTCAATGCTGATACACCCTTGCTTGCTTTGGTTATGTAACATGTGCTTTAAAGCAAAGATTTTAATAAAATGTCATTCCCAGATAACACAATGCAGATGTTTGACAAATATAAATAACCAAATGGTCGGAGGGTGTCCGACAAAGTGGAGGGTGCTGCAGTAACAGAATGAACAAATAGTAAAGCAAAATGAATTAAACAGGTTACTGAAAACACTTAGCCTATGAATAAAAATATATAAAAAAGTATCTATAAAAAAACATACAATAAAACTAAACAGGACAATTCTCCACGTATTGGCTTAAATGGAACCTTTTTCAAGAGACAAACAACAGTAAACACCACAATAATAAACAGAATAGATTCAAAAAAATTATCTCTGTCCACAGTATTGTTATCAGGATCGTTGTTGTTTCCATGCCTTGCTAGGTTGTCAAACTAATATTTTCTCACGTTGTCCCCATCTGTCTCTGTTCCCTTCAGTCTTGCCTGTTGTGACTATGTTCTTAAAACCTGCCTGTCTGATAAAGTGACAAAAGGGGTCTTTTTCTTATATTATTCTTGCATTAATTATAAACACCCCAACCACATCTATATTGCCTCTAATTTCCCACTTTCCAGTTTGTTTATAATGAATGCACGCATTTTCTCTTTTACTAGAAGTGTTTCCATTCCTATGTCATGGAGACATGGTTTTATGTTTTGGAGACGTGGCTTTAGACAGGCTAAGTCATCTATTCTGTTTATTATTGTGGTGTTTACTGTTGTTTGTCTCTTGAAAAAGGTTCCATTTGAGCCGATACGTGGAGAATTGTCCTGTTTAGTTTTATTGTACCCTATGTTTTTTTATATATACTTTTTAAATATATTTTTATTCATAGTCAAGGTAAGTGTTTTCAGTAACCTGTTTAATTCATTGTGCTTTACTATTTGCAGATGTTTGAGAAGTATTGATCTCATTAAGTTTCACTGCTGGACTTTCTGTGCTGGTGATGCAATTGTTTAGTGAAAACTAACTTAGATCAGCCATCTTTTGGTTGATCATCGAGCTAGACTGAACACCAGGATTCTAAGTGGTCTTATCCTTTTGTATTTCTTTTGTAATCACATGCCACTTCTTTCCCTGCCTGTACACCAAAATATCATTAGCTGAATATAATGTTCTGCCATTGCTAATTAATTGCTGTTATAATTACTGTGTAGACATTGAACTGTCCTGGGGAAAGAGCCTGTGGCAGTCTGGAATAAATTGATGTAGGCTCAGAGAACCAAATACCACACTGTAGTATTATCTTCCTTTCGTACAGCACTGATGAAATCCATTGATGATAAAGGGATCCACCTGTAGTATCATGTTTAAGTTCATGAGATATTCATATGGAACGTTATTATATGCACTCTCAAAATCAATGACCGCAGCACGTCTCAGACAATCCTGGAACCCTTCAAAATGTATGCAAGCACAGCGAACATCTCTGTCATTACTCCACTCTATGGTCTTGCATTGATCATCCTACATTGTACATGTATGTTTTTAATATTAGCAATTATATCCTTAAACTTTTCAGTTTGCTATAAAGGTAAGTCCTACACATTTGTAATATGGCAATCAATAATAAGTGAAACTGCAGTAAAACTGTATAACCAATAAGGTGCTTACACAGAATATAAGGTAGTGAGTTTTACCGCTCACATACAGACTATCAGACAAACGAACATGAACAAAATATAGATGAATGTACAAAACAGACTAAATCAATATTTCAACAGTAAGGCCTTTTCAAGAAAAATGCAGAGAAAAGATGATAATTATAATTTAAAATGTGTAATATATTACAGATTTGAATCTGAAGATATTAAAAGATGAGAGTTCCTGTCCTGGTGCATGTCAAGTCATCAAGTGGGTCAAAGGATGCTTTGATGCTCTGGACAAAAAATATGTAAGCACTTTTGACAAATAAAATCATTGCTTATAGTGGTACAGTCAGAATTCAATCATTCATTTCTTTAAACTATCCTATTTTTGTTTTACTATAGAATTTTATTTCTGTTTGAAAACTCATTAGTTTTCATATTGTACATAAAGAGACAAATAGCAGGAGTGAAAGAATGTCTTTGTAAATAAATATGGAAATATATTTAAAAAAGAAACTAATTAATTCATAAGTTAAACATTAATTACTTATCATTTGCTTTTTATAATGATACATTTTTTTTTTTCAGTTGAGGACTCTTGTTATTGGGGTAAGTTTCTTTGTTATCTTTTGTTTAATACTTGATATCATCTGATATCTACTGGTATATCATCATTAGGTTCTTTCTCCGCAACAAAGGTTAGCTGCAACAGACCTCCAACATCCCCAGTCGCTCGTCTTGGTGGTGCACTCTGCTAGACTATAACCTGTCTCTCTCGTGATGTTGCTTTCCCACTTGTATCTCTGCTTTCCTCTGCCTAGCCCATTCATCTCCTGGCACACCATGGAGTGAAAGTATACACCGAAGTACAGTTCTACTCTTTTTGCTTGCTGTGGTGTTTGTTTCTCAGGTGAAGTAGTTTACTACCTTTGAGAGCTTGCATCGTTGGTATGCACCTGTGTAGATGAACATTTATTTCTGATCAGAGAAAGAGTCAAGTATCATGAAGGCAGTTTGCTCTATTGCTTGAACCTCAGCATTGTAGTTAGAGCAAAACTTTCCTGCAGGGATAGACTTAGATTCAGGGCAGTGTTCAGGCGTGAAGATGTCAGCACCTTCATTTCCATTTGAATTTTTAACTGATCTGTTTGTAAATGCATGTATCCACATTTGCTTAGGAAATTCTTTTTGAATCATGCTCATTGTGGAAATTCGATTTGCATTGAGGCAGTTTCTTTGTGAGATTGTTCATTCATCATCATGTGACATATCTTTCCAGAACATAGTCTTCCTTATTGATCTCTTGAATTCTCCACGGTCTTGAGCAAGTTGTTCTGTCTCTTTTAGTGACATGTGCATGCATTCTTGAATGTCTTTTATCCAACGGCTTCTTGGGCGGCCTTTGCCCCTGTTGCCTTCTATCATCCCCTCCAGTAACACTCTCTCCATGCTGTCATGTCTCTTAATGTGACCATAAAATCTAGGTTTTTATTTAATATGGTGTTCAGAAGCCAGCCTTCCTGAATGTTAATTTTTCTTAATACCTCCTGGTTTGTTTTCCTTGTTGTCCATGGTATTCTCAGAACTCTTCTATAGCACTTTAATTCAAATGATCTTATTCTCTGGCCACTGTTTTATATAGTGTTCATGCTTCACATACATATGTCACCCCAGGAACACAGGAAATACACATGTTCGTAGTAAACACAACTTGGTTCTTAACCTTTAGCGCATAGCTGTAGAGTGCATTTGACAGCAGTTTACACTATCTAAAATATCTGCAGTTGAGTGTACAAGCCTCACAAAGGCCCCGTTATTAGGTCCCCGATAATCAATTAAAGAAGCCTCATTAAAAAAAAATTTTGGTTTCCCCAATTATTTGAAATCTGGCAAGTTATTCAATTGACTTCATATTTTCAGCAAATATAGCGGCAACGTGACCTGAATCTCAGTGAAATATCAAAATTTTCGCAATATCCGAAACTTTCAAACCAGAGCGGTGCCATGATGTGAATCGGGTTTTATAGACTTTTGTTTTATCGTATTTTCATAAAATAATCATGGATTATTCGTTTGAACATGGATTCCTGAGAGGTAAGTAGATAATCACACTTGAAAATACGTTAGACAATGCTGTTTTCATATATTTTGACTTTATAAATCAACTGTCTTATATCAATCAATTTCAGAGTAGATCTAGATTTATAGAATGATTTTAGGATTTTTTTACTATTATTTTTTCACATTTTTTTTGGATATAGTTTTTTGGTTTTTTGTGTAAACAAAATGTCTTTATGACTGTCTCACACATCTCGTACCACACACACACAAGCAAAACTTATAACAATATATGTAGAATTTAATTTTTCATTTTTATGTACTAATATTATTTAAATATCTCTAGCAACAAAAAAGTTATAGTGATTTCAATACAGTCACCACCTATTATGTAACATTACCAACAAATATCCAGCAGTTAGAGGAAAGTTTATTTTTTGTGTTTACAGTGTGCTAAATGTTAAGTTAGTTCTCTGCCATAGTTTCTTTAGCTGTTTTAATTTTGATAGCGCCATTGCTGCTCTTCTCTTAATTGCTTTATTGAAATTTTAAAGTTATTATTGAAAATTTTTACAAGTATTTGGTATATTGTTTATGCGTCATTAACAGTACTAGTTCCAAGCAGCCTACCACCATATTTGATGGGCCTCAACCCACTTAGAGTGGCTTTACATAGGCAATGTATGAACTCTTAGTCTTTGGCTCATGTTTTGTAAAGATGTGTGATAGTTTCCATAGAATGGCTCATCTTTCTAAAAGACGTTGCTAGTTCTTGCTAAGAAAGTCTTCACCAAAATATATTGTAAAATTTGTAAAAATACTGTAGTATTTTGTCCAATCACAATAATTCTAAAGGTCTTCCCTCATGCCATTTTGTGATATTAGTTCAGGAGTGATACTATCGTTAGTTGAATTGTCTTAAACCGATCCTCAGAAAAGTGAAAAATCTTCTTAATAGAAACTACATGTCAACAAACATTCAAATTATCATTTAATTTTTGTCAGTGCATAGAAACATTTAAAAGTTTCCAAATAGTTACAAAAAAAAGGATATAGTCTACTTTACAAAACCACCATCTTTAGATGATAGTAACATGTTCCTGAGTTAGTACAGTAAGTATTTTTTACAATTTAGGCCCGTTGTTTTGTTTTAGAGTTATGCTATAGATATGCCTATGTTTTATCGGAGACTTTCCTCTAATATAGGCCTACTATGTATTTCTTCTCTTCAAACAAGATAAATAAGCACATATTCTCATAACAACATATAATTCAGCATATTTTAATTCATAGTAAACCTACATCACTGTAGGTTTACAAATAAATAAAATATTTCAGAGACTAAATGTAACCCAAAGCATGTACGATTTTTGCAAACTCTTCAGTGCAAGTCAACAATGTTCATCACAGAATGCTTATTTGTTCATAGAAACATTTGAAACTTCTCAGACAGTTGCACAAATGGATATACTATTCAAAACAACCAACTTTAGAATCTAGAGTCATAGGCCCTATGTCGTTTATAAATATATATGTGTGTACAATTTTATTATTGAAATTTTGGTATTGTTATGTTTATCAGAAACTTCCATCTAATAAACTATCTATTTCCGTTCTTCAAACAAGATAATAGACACATATTCTGAAAATGTCATTCAATTCTGCACATTATGATGTAGGCCTTATAGTACATATTTGTAGGTTGGTTTACAAATAAATGCAATATTGCACATAGACCAAATGTAACCACACTCTTAATTTTATTGTTTCAAAAGAGTATGTAAAAATGTGAATTTAGTTCACATATACAAAGAGTTGAACATTGTTGAATTTTGCAAGAATTTCACGGTCATATTTGACCACGGACTTAACCTTTAGAGCCCTGGCTTAAAATTACAAAACTTCTCCCAGGGCATGACTTATTTTTTGGAAAATTTGCGTTATTGATGGTGGGTGTTTTGAAAACATCATAACTTTTTTGGTTTAAAATATATCAAAATAATTTTTGCACATCTAAATAAAGGAGTGAGTAGTGAATATAATTGTGTTTTTGTTGTTGTTGTATGTGTGATATGACAGTTGTGAGCAAGTTTTGAATTTGAAAATTCGGGCGAAAAACGCGAAACGCCATTTTCAAAATCACAAATATATCTTCGTGACGACCCTAATACATGAGCAATGTGTGACAACATTGATAAAATCCTCATAAATACCTATACTTATTGTATATATATTGTTTTATATCAAAACTAATATAATATGAACTAAAAAAACTAATAAAACGTGAAGAAATCGCTTATAACGTCCGTCCGCTCAACACTAGGTCTATGCCGACACGCAGCGTAATTATTGTCCATGCACACATGTGTCACCCCTGATACATATTATTTTTGTGTTTTTTAATGAATACACACACATTCTTATCAAATAACAGCATATTAAACACAAAAAACAATAATTAGAACATGTAGTCACGATCACTTACCCATGCCACGTGGTACTCAATTTGATAGTAAAATATGGCCGAAAATGGCTAAAGTCGCTCTAGAAATGCGTTGACAAATTCAACCGGCTTTCTCTCTCTTACAATCGTAATGAGTAAAGTAATTTGACCTTTAAACTGTGACGTATTCCTAGCTTTGTGTGGCGGGAATTCTACGTCATATAAGCTTTAACTTCGTGAAGTTCCGTACTCGGGAATGGAGCGATATCGTATGGCGTGTGATTGCGACCACAGACAAGGCGGGACGCACACACAAGGCGCAATGTTGCGACCATAGGGGCCTAAAGGTTAACAGCATAGATCTTGTGTCAAATCATTATCACCTGTTCTTGCATCTAAAAATGGCTTAAATCACATTGTTATGAAACTAATGATGAATTTCAGATGCCTATTAACTTCTTGACCCTTGGTAGCATACTGAAATAAGTGTTTAAAAATAATATAATTGTTTTTCATCACTTTCAACTGTAGAAAAAATATAGTCCTATTTGCTTCTGATAGGATTTAAAATATATTTGATTCAGAAATTAATCTTACTTTAACCTTTAGAAACCTGTAGTCTACAAATGTTGATCAATGTCATCTAGCGATAGATGTCCGATGTCAACAAATGTCTACATCGGTTAGCCATCTTACATTAGTTGGTTGGTTGCTGATCCAGCTTTCCATGGGCTCATGCCCTTTGACCCAATGTCATTAAAATGGCATTATATTGCTGGGAAGTCTGTGGAATTTTGGTCCACCCCGGGCCAGAGAATAACTAACACACTATCAGAAAAGAAGGTTTCAATCTATGCACAGCTCTGAGCCACACTGCAGACAATATAGGGCTCACTGTGCCCATTCCCTGCCACCAAATGACTACTGATTATGCTGAACTTCTCTATTGCTCCAGGAATGCAACCAAATATTCAAATCAAAAGGATTGTCATGTCCTGAATCACTGTGCCTCTATAATGGGCCTCAGCCATAGGAAAAAACAGTGCTGTCAGTTTTCTCCTCCCCAATGCAGTACCTATCTGGCTCCCTCCCAACCACAAAGGGTGCATACATATATAACAATATAAAAGCATAAAACACATTGCAACAACAAAATAAAAGCATGACAAGCATAATTGTGTAGATGATGCGCCATGAAGTTTCTATAATAAGATAACCTCAATGTAACGGCATGTCATCTACTAAGATTTTCTGTTGTATGGGTGGTTTGTCTAGTGGGCCATTGGTGAGACCCACAGATGCAACCGCATGCGTATGTTGCAGTAGTGAGTGTATCGAAAGCATGCATCTTATGTGTAGACAATAAAATGAGAGTTTATGAACTTTGGTAAATGTTGATTTTTGCCCCATTTTATGGGATGAAGATATGCAAGTTAAAAGGTAATGCAAACTTCCCCATAACAATAGCATTTTCTTCATACATTTTGAAAGAAGTCCTTTACCCCAGTAACATGTGATTCTTCAGCCAGAATCATATTGTTAGCAACTATCATAAATTATGATGAGAAGACACAGTACGTGGGGAAGATAATGTGTTCAAGAACTTAACAACACAACATACAATTCAGTTTGAATGTTTACATCATGATATTAATGATAAAAACAGGTAGACTTAAAATTGTAGTCAATCAAGTGCCATACCGAGTGGCGCAGACAATCATGCATTTGCACAACTTTCTGTCTCTTGTGTTGTTAATGAGTTCAATTGGTGACTTCTTTTTGTGCCACAGTGACAAACCATCCAGAAATATCTCTGTTTTTCTCTGTCTCTTCTCCCCTTGATCATTCTGGTGGTTATTAAATGTTCAAGTCTAGTTTTCCTCATCACATGCCCTAAAAATCTTGATTATCTGCTTCTAATAGTTGCTATAATTTGTCATTTTACTCCAATTGTCCAAGTCTTGGCATTGTTATATTTTTATAGTTGTGTTGTCGTAATTGGTTTTTGTTTCTTGACAAAGATCCCAATGGGACCAACATGTTGAAAATTGTCTTTGTTCTTTGTTTTATTGTTATTTCTGATTTATTTATATTGATAGTTAGGCTATAATCAGTAACCTTTATAATTAACTTCGTATTTACCTCGTTTTACTTCAGCAACTCTGAGAACTGCATTAGTTTTGTTGGCTTTCAATGGAATTTTCATCATTCTTCTTAAAAACCACATCTCAGTTGCCTCGAGCTTATCTTTGACACTTTTGTTTACTGTACATGCTTTGCTTAAAAATTATAATACCGCTATGAATTATCCGTTTTTTTTTTACAAAAGTTACAGGAAACTGAAATTTTTATTATTACAAGCCTTGTTCCACTTTTTTCCAGATGTATAAACTTAAATCTAAATCTGTTTTTCATTGTTAGAAAAGTGCATAGCATAGGGTGCTTTTATGACCATGGCTGTAAAAGCAACACATATCATTCATGGCATTTTTACGACAACGGCGGGCTAAAGGTTAATAAAAAATATACCTCATATCTAGATGTGAGTTTATAGTTGACAGTAAATGTTAACTCATTTCTCTTAGTCCAGCTATTAATGTTCTATTCTTCACTTAAATCAAAATCCCCAGTACAAGTCATTTTCACTGTCAAGGATATTTGTATCCTGAATAGGGCTTATTAGCCATCTACAAACTCACAATCAAGGACATAACTCTAACTTAATTTTCAAAAGTGGATGTAACAAATAGTCATCATTACTTGTGATGGATGTACAACATTAATGTTCTGATAGCATTTTGAAGCTAATATGCAAATTAATACATATTTTATAAACTGATCATGGAGGGAACATATAGCTTGTACATAATTTATACTCAAACTCGAATTGTCAACTCATTTTATTCATATCTCTCTCTCTCTCTCTCTCTCTCTCTCTCTCTCTCTTCTCTCTCTCTCTCTCTCTCTCTCTCTCTCTCTCTCTCTCTCTCTCTCTCTCTCTCTCTATATATATATATATATATATATATATATATATATATATATATATATATATATATATATATATATATATATATATATATATATATATATATATATATATATATATATTTATATATATCAGTTACATTCACACAAGCAAGATATACATTCACCCAAATTGTAAAGCTAATAATTGAAATTATTCTTTTCAGATTTATGTTGATCCAAACAATCCTACGGTATGTAAATAATTACCATAACATTTATGTTATACAAATTCTTAGAAATTATGAGACAATGACAAAGAGCTCTTTTATCTTTTTTATTTCATACAGAGAAGACTCAAATGATCATCAGTGCGCAATACTTTGAAAAGAAACCGTAGAACTCAGAAGAGTCAAACATAAGATCTAAAAATTTACTCAGTATGCATAAAAACAGAAAATTCAAATACTTCTTTCCTTATCACAGAAAAACGAGACAGGCATATGTAAGTCAAAAGTTAAGAAGAAACAGTCAAAGATTTGCTAAGCAAACACACTAATGGCAAACAATAGGTAAAAGTAAAATAAATAAAGATGCCAAAAGGAGTGCTGACAATAGAACTAAGATTATGGATATTAACTCCTTTTCTGATATTCTGAAAGTCATCTAAAACAGAGATGCATAGCAAGATCTGTGCAGATCTTAACAGATCTTTACCTCTGTTTTATAGACTACACGAAAGCATTTGATAAAGTTAAACATAGTGAAGTTATACACATGCTAGAGAATTTGAACATTGACAGTAAGGATTTAAGAATCATCAAGAACATGTACTGGCAACAAACAGCAGCAATAAGAGTAGGAAATAAATTTGGCCATTTTCAACAAATAAAACAAGGAGTCAGACAGGGATGCATGCTTTCACCAGACCTGTTCTCTTTATACAGTGAAAACATATTGCGTGCTATAGTAGATATCCCAGGAATATCAGTGGGAGGACATAACATAAATAATTTCAGATATGCGGATGACACGGTTCTGGTTGCAAAAAGTGAGGAAGACCTTCAAGATTTAATTAATGTAGTAGTCACAGAAAGTAAAGAGAAAGGCCTCTTCCTAAATATAAAGAAAACAGAAGTAATGATTATTTCAAAGAAACAAAATAACACACCTTGCAAGATCATAGTGAATGATATAGTATTAAAACAGGTCCACTAATTCAAATAGGTACAATGATTACAGCAGATGGAAGAAGTTCAACAGAAATAAGAAGCAGAATAGGACAGGCAAAAACAACATTCAGAAAAATGAAAAATATATTGTCAGTAGTGTAAATACCTTGTCAGTAGTGTTGAAAAAGAGAGTTCTGCAGTGCTATATAACCCCTATACTAACATATGGGTGTGAGTCTTGAACAATAAACAAACTGGAAAGTGGGAAATTCGAGGCAATAGAGATGTGGTTCTATAGAAGAATGCTGAGAAGATATCATGTACTGCCAGAAAAACTAATGTAGAGGTGTTGAAAGTGTCAAATCCGAAACAGGCCTTAATTATTAATCAATAAAAACATAAGAAAAAAATATTTTTTTTTGCTACTTCATGAGACATGCAGGTTTGGAGAACATATTCACACGTAACCCATAGCACAATATATTCACACTCTCCAGCTAAAGCACATACAAATTATATAAATGAATAAAATTAACAAAATAATATGCATTTATATTTATCAGAGAAGACCAAGAGAGAAGATTGTTCACAACCTGACATTGTGACATGGGAAAATATTCGTATTGAAAATGATTGACGTCACACAAAACAGAAGGCTGTGGAAAAACATGATAACCAATACCACACAGCATGGATCATAACATGAGAAAGAAGAAGATATAACATATAAATTAACAAACAAATAAACATATGGAAATCCATATTGGTTGACATCTATGAATATTTTCTCAGTTGCAAGATAAATTATACGTGATACTTTTGATGCTATGATTTTTTTCAGCCAGGTCTTTCCCACTACCACACCAAATTTTGGGTATGATAAGTTTTGCAGTGAATAATTTCAGTTTCTTGTTTGGAACGTATGTCTCCCTATGTTTACAGCGCTCATAGTGTCTAAATTATTATCTTATTAAAAATTTTAATATTTTTGTGACCTCATCAGCGATTTCAACTGCACTGTTGTTTGTGATATTACTCTGCCAGTTCATTCTCAATTAATAAAATGGCTACTGTATCGATGCTGACCTTGCCTACAAATGATAAAGTGCAATAAGCTTGTTGCAATTGCAACAAGTTCTCCATAATGAAAAGATGTGAGTGCAGGAAAAAAATACAAATTTTACTACTATGCTTACAGAAGAATTAGCTGGAAATGTTGTATAAAGAAACACTATCAGTGGATTAATGTGAAGGTTGCCACTTGCCTGTATTTCTCATAGCTCTCAATAATGAGGATATGCAGATTTTGTTATGGCTGGGTGTACCAGATGACTTTTGTAGAGTGGTGCGCATGAACTGCAGATAGGTAAGAAAGCAGTGATATAATGGGATGTGTTGATGCGTGAAGTGTTTGTTAACAGTATTTCACAACTACCACGCTGGCGTATTGTAGAAGGTTTGATCATGAGATTGGAAATACCGGTAGTCTATTCTCCAAGCTGAAGGTGAACATGGGCAGAGTTTTTCCTCAAAAGTGGATCTTTGGTGGCTTGTGCAGCTAAACAGAAGAGTGCTGCTGGTGAAAAATAGATATACCGACATCCTGCTTGGAGCAATTGTAGAGAATGTAGCACCTGCGTCCAGCATGTACTCTGAATGTTGGAGAGGCTATCAAATCACAGAGGTAGAAAGACTTGGTTTTATTCACCTGATAGTTAATCACTGATATAACTTTATTGATCCGGAGACAGTGACCATACACAAACAATTGAATGGATGTGGAGCAGTGTCAAGTGATGGAACAAGAATCATCACCGAACAGCACGACACCATGTAATAGCTGCCTGG
Organism: Meghimatium bilineatum; assembly: GCA_034231615.1. Lineage (NCBI taxonomy): Eukaryota > Metazoa > Mollusca > Gastropoda > Stylommatophora > Philomycidae > Meghimatium > Meghimatium bilineatum. The sequence goes on along the minus strand of CM067318.1, from coordinate 14,017,420 downwards.
CTGAGTTCATGTTGCGGTGTAGGCTACAGGCCAATGTTAATCCCTTTTGTGCCATACATTTTGGTTTTTATTTTACCATGGTGTTTTTAACATAAAACCACATCTTTACTGCCTCTATATAATGTTTCACTATTCCTCTTATTATTCAAGATTCTCTTCCATACATCTGAATTGGTTCATATAACTTATAGAAACTCTTTTTCTTACCTCAATGGACAAAAATTACATAGGGTGTTCTTCATCTTGAGAAATGTTGCCTTTGACTGGGCAATTCTGCAATTGACTTCTTAGGTAGTTTTAAAATAAATAGGTGTAATGTTCTTAACTTAATCTTTTTCAGACTGTTATTGAGTCCTACACTTTCAAATTTACGTACAACAACAATGGAGAAGTTGATATATACAGGTAATCATACAGTTCATTATATTAGATCATTATATTTGCCAGTATTTACTTTGCTACTAAAATAAAATTGGTAGCATATCCTATTCAGAATGTAGCCATCAACCCGGGATTTTCGTGACTGTTGTGTTACTTTGTCAGTACATTGTATTTATGTTCAGTAGTTTACCATTGCTTTCAGAATGACCCGGATGTGACAGGTTTGAACTTGGTACCTTGACTGTCACGTGAACTCTATACCTCTTTGCAACAGAATCAGACTTAGCTGTTATTTGGCACTAATTCTCCCCCTTATTTACTGTTCTTCCCTCTCAACTGCCAGAAAAATCTTTTACAAATGCCTTTAACAAATACTAATTCACTATATGGATCATTTAGTCAACTTAGAAGACCTGCACTTTTTAAAGAATGTCACTGAGATACCAAGAGATGACCAACTCAGCAGCTAGTGAATATCAACTACATAATGCTCTACATGACTGTTGACTTTCTCATAATTTAAAAAAAAATCTGTGTGTCAAGATTTCCACTAAAGATGGATGTGTTGTGTGTCACAAATAGAATGGTGACACAATACAATTTCAATCTCTGGACTAATCCTGCTGAAAATCTAGTAGGATCATGGTTCAGCTACATGACAGATCCAGTGGGAGTTTGAAAATGACTGCTGAAGAAGTATGTCTAAATTAATATAAGTATCATTTTAAGTTGTGCCTTTGTATCATAGAATTCCTGTTTTTTGTATGCTAATTATACAACTTTTGCGATGCTATTTTATATAATTTTTACCTTGAATCAATTGCATGTTGAAGATCTTTTTCTTAAAATCTGCTTGCTATGTTATAAGTCTAATTTTCAACACTACCTTACTTCCTAGTTTTAACCGTTGGTATATACTTCTACTGTTGGCTTGGTGGAAGAGTATTTAGTGAATCATACAAACACAATTCTGTTTAGCTCGCTTGGGATTCAAAAGCCAATCGTCCAAATTGTACTAACAATGTGATTGTTTTCATTAGTGGTGTAAATGAATTCAACAGTGGCTGAAAATAAATTGTACCAGTAAAAACAACACTAGGTCTGGCCATGTTGAAATTTATTCCTTCCCACTCTTTAATTTTTCCTTTTGCAGACACGCTGACAACAATACTTGCCTAAGTCAATGGTTTCAATGGGTTGACTAAAATGGAAGCATCGTTAGAGAAATAGAGATGAGATGTCAAAAGGCAAATGCAGTAACCTACCAACTGTCACCACTACTTCTTCACCCCAAGATCAAGATGGAAGTTGAGAGACAAATGATTTACAATATATTTCTACCAACACTGTGTTACCAGTGCCATACCTGGTCTCTCTCATCTTCACATTACAGAAAGATAGTGACATGTGAGATGAAATGCTTGAGGAAAGCTGCCGGGGTCACCAGGCTTGATAGATAACGAAATGAATATTTCAGGGAAATAATAGGTATATCTTGTACAGATTACATAGAGAGAGAACAGATCAAGTGGTTTGGCCACATTATGAGAATGCATCACGAAAAGTTGCCCATACAAGCAAATAACCAAATGAGATCAGGGTACAAAGCCAGAGGAAGACCACGGAAAAGATGGATAGAAAACATCAGGGACATCCTGAACAGACACGGTCATAGCACAGCTGAGGCCACACATATGGCTTTAGAACACAAGCTCGAGCTCCAATCACCCCTACACTTAACAGCAAGAGTGGATCACAAACCAACTGGGGAAAGACCATAGACAATAGACTAGGGATTCAGGTAAATAATAAGACCTAGCTTCATTGTTACTGGGTGAACTGGTAGGGAAATTACCTAATATGATACACATGAGTGTGAGATATGGTAAGATCCCTCTAGAGACTAATCCTTTGTTCTAACATAAGGTTTTTCAAGAACTATGGTGAATTTGGGATCAGCGAATCAGATCAAAGTTTTAATGTTGAGGCTTTTCAGGGACCAGTGGCCATTAGATCAGATTTTAGAGCAGCAACTTAGCAGAGGTGGTCCAGAGATTGAGTTTAGTTTAGGGCAGATCATACAACTTTGTAAGAGGGAACAAAAGTTAGCTTTATATCAGATCTGTCAAGCAAACTGCAGCTTGCTACCATGTTTAAAAAAAGGGAATTTTTTCTGGATTTGAAAACCTAAGAAGATACACTCAGGTTTTTCAGAGACAATTGTGTGATTGACACTGGAGAATGAAGCCTGAATGATTGTAAGGTATGGGACTTATGACATAGAAACAATGTAAATGTGATTTGAAAATATCATTTAATTTTGGACCAAATCATTATGCCTGATAGCAAGTAACATTATCTTAGGGTGTCCTTGAACTTGCTGATTAAGAATAACTTGCTAATTACTATAATACCACACATTCAACATAGCATAAAATTACAGATATTTTGAGTGCTGTGCTATTGATACTGGTAACTTGAAATGCTGTGTTGCAAATTTTCTAGAGATAAATACACTTTTGATGTTGTCACCCACATGTCTTAACTTGAGAGCATAGGGAACATGTTGAGTGAGTGACGGATGAGAAGGTAAACATTTGAAACAACTTCACAACACCTATTTATACGTTTACACAATTTCATATGCAGAATGTGCTTAAAAATATTCCATATACCAGTGTTTCTAATTCAGTCTGCTAAATTCAAGATCTAGGACAAATTCAAATAAATAAAGATTTATGTGACTCTTTATTTCCAATAAGTTGCTTAAACCTCCATTTTGTACTCCCACTTTGCTCATAAGCTGATAAAATATCTACTTTTATAGTGAGTTATAAATACATTGTTACAGGAAAGGAAAACCTTTATAGAAATAGAGTTAAAATGGAAGTTACATTTCTATTTCTAAATTATATTTAAGGATAAGTTATGTTTATTTTTCATGGAGTTAAAAATGATGTTTTCTATCCATCTTTTCCATGGTCTTCCTCTGGATTTGCTAAATAATTCCAGTGTGATATAAAAAGTTAGTTCAGGTATCATACTACACGTTAGTTTGTTCACATGTGGTGTGAGCTTTCATCGTATTGTCTATTGTCTTTCCCCAGGTGAATGATTGTTGATCGCATTCACACTTGCCGTTAAGCGTAGGGGTGGGAGCTTAAGCTGTCATTTCAAGGCCAGATGTGTTGCCGAGGTTACATTTAGTCCATGTTTGTTCAATGCTATCTTGATGTTTTCTATCCACAATTTTCTTGGTCTGGCTTTGGCTTTATGCCTGGATATTCTTGTATTATATGCTCTTATTGGTATTTGGTTTGGCTTCATTCTCATAAGGTGACCAAACCATTTTACTTGCTGTCTCTCAATATGTTCGATACATGATATTATACCAACTCTTTTCCTAATTTCTTCATTTCTTATTTCATCGTATTGCAAGTACCAAAATAATAAATAGGTGTATTCAAACGATGGACTTATAACAGACATATACTTAGAATGAATGAAAACAGACTGCTACTACAAGCATTAAAATGGGTACCAGATGGCAAAAGAAAAAGAGGAAGACAAAGAGAGACTTTTCACAGAACAACTATCAAGGACGGTATGACTATATGTCTTAACAACATACTGGAATTACAAACAGTATCATCTCATTGCTCAAATTGGAGAGCTCTGGTTTCTGCCCTATGCATGCATGTTTGGTGCTGAAGGTACATAGATAGATAGATAGATAGATTCAAACACACTGATTTGTAATTGTTATTATCTCATTGCAGGAACGATAAGAAAATATCAAGTGTTCACTCTGCGGAAGAGACAAAGAAAGCAACAATTAGGCTGCTGAGAACCTTGATAATTCTTACCAACACAATGACATCTCTTCCAGATAGTGTTATGATGACCATGAAGTTACTTTATTATGATGATGGTAAATGTCTACACAAGAAGGCACTGTATTATCATTGTTATTTCATTGAAATTGAAGAGCAGTATGTGTGTATTCTTGGAGGATTCATATCTATTTAGTATTTACATAGGTATAATTCATGCTCTATATTCTTTCCTTTTTTGACAGTCATATTATTTCCTTTTTCTGTTGCTCTCTTAAATGTCCAAATCTATTGTTTTTTTTCATTTAATAAAATTTAGAACTTCTTTCTTCTTCCTCGCTTCTGCTGGAGTTATGTGCTGATATGGAGTTTTTCAATGAACTATACTGTGGTCAACAGCTTGTTGGTTGTAGTATGTTCTCAATTTAAAAATGATAGTTTGTTCCATACTTCTGTGTCTGTGGATGGCATTGTCTTGTTTGCTGCATGAGTGAGTTGAGTTCCATTCCAAATTTATGAAACATTTGATGATGGACAGCATTTCTGGAAAAGATACTGAATTCTATATCTATTGTTGCTGACAGTGATTCCAGTTTTGGCTATTTCATCAACAATCTAATTTTCCCTGATTTGAGAATAATCTGGAATCCAACTAATTATTTTGTGTAGTTGTTTAAATGAGATATGAATGATTTTAAGACATTTAGGTGGATTGTGGTTATATTCTGAAAGGCTTAGAAGTTGTTACAATTGACATCAATTGAATCAGGATCATCCCTTCTACTCTGATACACATTCATGGCATTAAACTGTGACATATTTAATTTGCCATTAAATTAATTAAACGTAATTTGCTAACATTAGTCATTTTGTTTTTTCTAGCAACATGATGTGCAAATGGTGTCATTTCATTGACCTCATATCAGCTGTATACACAATAACACACTGGGAATGAACAAGTGCATAATATCTAACTTCGTTCACATTCTGTAAACAGGCAAAATATTTGATAGGCACAATTCAGGAAAAGTGCCCATAAATGTAAAAATAATATGAACATTCACCAGTTTTTAATTGGTCCTTTAATAATATGTACTATTTGCAAAATTAAATGATAAGGAACTAAAATATCAGTGTTTTTTTTAAATTTGTAAAAATAAATTCCATTGAACATAGAATTCTTTATGTGCGTACTGTACTTACATTTATTGCTCTATTGGTGTGATATTCTGCTATGTTTTGCATACATGTGCTAAGTGCAATAAAAACTAACATCTATATGATTTTTATTTTATATGAATTTTTGTGTTGTTTGTCATTGTGCCATTTATATAATTTAAGCTAAATTGTTTATTTACAAATTTTATTTTAAACTATGAACTTCATTTAAAGATGACACTTGTGATAAGGGTACTCTGAGCATTGTATTCTGAATAATTTAATGTATTATACATTACTGTATCATTTAATTAAAATTTTTAACAATTTATTTTACTTGCTAAAATTACTCCAGACATTTTTAAAATGGTCAAAAGGTCATGTCTATTGAGAGTTAAGGAAAGTTGTTGGATGGGCTGACAACCTGTCTCCTGTGAAAAAAAATTATTATCCCTGGATATATTTCTTCAATTTCCTACTTTTGTCTGCTGTCAAATGTCCACATGGGTGACATAGAGATGTAGGCCAGCAAACATTGCACCTTTGTCCTTTTGTGGCAGCCTCTAGTTGATGGGGAATGCTAGATGTGCCATCACTGCAAATGGATCAACATATATGATAGAAAAATGATGAACTAGTTGACCCAAATGTTTATGCAACACTTCTGGCTGAATGTGATTATTCTGGAATACTGCCTGTATCCCTTTAGGAATTAAACATACATCCATAAATCCCCCTAACACAACCATACCTTTGAGACAGCAAACCTTAATAGTTTGAGTGTCACCTCGGTCACTCTACCAGGAGAACACATATGCTTTTATCAGAAAGGCTATGAGTTGTTAAGAGCTACCTGCTCTCAGCTAAAAGGATTATTTCACCTTATAAGGATCATCTTCATTTCATAACCATCATCATTATATCAATACAATTTAGGGTTATATCAAAAGCGGTAGAATTGTCAAACTAATAAGCACACACAAACTTTCACAACCTCATTATTACTTTTGAAATGTGAATGCAGAGGTTGTGATAGTGACAGAGCTGACATAAAAATTAACATCTGATAGCAGACTATCTTCACCTTTTTCCTTGTTGCTGTGTAACAATCTCTTAGTTGTCTAGCTAAGAGAAACTACTGTTAAATGTTCATGTAAAAATCAAGTTTTTAAATTTTCTATCTTCTCAAATTGTGTTTCTATAAATGTAAGTAACACATTTATCTTTTCAGTGACTCCAGCTGACTATGAACCCCCGGGTTTCAAGGCTTCTAGTGTTGATGCTTTTATATTTGCAGAGGAGGCTACCAACATTGCCATTGGTGAAGTAGCAACGGTAATATATAACTATTTGGTTTGGTTAAGTAAAATGTATACCTTATGGTGAGGTATGATCTTTTACCCAAGGACATTAGTCCAGTTTAATTACATCAGAACTTTTAACTAATACAAAATTAATGAAGGTCATGGTTCAGATAATCCTGTCACATCCTCTGAGGATATCAATATTTATTTTATATACACTTATGGATAGTTAATAAACACTTTTACTTGATTATCGCTGCACAGTGCCACGATGGAGAAATCAGAATATGTTCCCTCACATCTTATTCCATTGATGAGGCTCTCAGAGAAGAACAAGCGGGCTTCAGACCTAATCGCTCAACAATAGATCATATCTACACCTTAAGAACAATAATAGAAGAATCCACAGAAAGACAATCAAAACTCATGATCAATTTTGTAGATTTTCAGAAGGCTTTGGATAGTCTTAACAGACCCTTTCTCTGGAAAATAATTACGCTTTATGACATCCCGACGAAATACAACAATATCATGAAAGCTTTTTACTCTGATACGAATTGTTGTGTAAGAACAGAAAGTGGTTTTTCTAGCGTTCGCAGTGACAAAGAGAGTAAAACAAAGATGTGTTTTGTCCCCAATACTGTTTTGCATCGGGATTGACTGGGTGATGAGGAAATGCACAGACCAAAAACAACTAGAAATCAAATGGGTAAACAAGACCTTGGAAGATCTCACCTTCGCAGATGATATTGCTCTACTGAGTTCAACACACCAAGATCTCCACGAAAAACAGAAAGACTCAAATTTTTGACAATGACTAGACTCAAATGACTGACATCGTATGGTTCTTCCACGTAGCATCCATGATTAAGAACCTTTAGGACCCCAGATCAAAATTACGCATTTTCTCCCCTTGGCCAGAATTCTTTTTTTGACAGTGTGCATCATTTATGTTTTGGTGAGTGTTTGGTAAACACGATAACGTTTTTGTTTGAAAAAAATCAAAAATAATTATTTTCATATGTAAATAAAGGAGTGAATAATGCATATCATAATTTTTATTTTTTTATGTATGATAATGACAGTTGTGAGCAAGTTATGAAGTTGAAAATTGGGGTGAAAATCTCAAAACTACCATTACAAAAATAAAAAAAATATTTCTTGAAACACCTATACTTGAACAATGTATGATAACACTGATAAAATTCTTCTAAATACCTATTCCTGTTGCACATACATTATTTCAGATCCAAACTAATATGATATCGACTGACTAAACTAACAAAGAAATTATGTACAGTATCCATCCGTCCAACACTAGGCCTAAACATACAACGTAATTATTTTCCATGCCGACACTTGGAACCCCTGATACATATTGTGTTTGTGTTATTCAATGAATAAATGAACATTCTCATGATATAGCAATACAAAAAACACAAAAATAACAAATAAAACATATAGATATTACTTTCCATGACGATCACTTACCATGCCACATTAACATTAGCAGTCCTACATTTAATAGTAAAATATGGCGACGAAAATCAACATACTTCACTCTAGACTTTCGGTGAATAAATCTGCCAGCATTCTCCTTACAATCATAATGTGTAAAGGAATTTTACCTTTAGACTGTAACATATTCCTAGCTTCCTGTGGCGGGAATTTTACATCATGTGAGCCTTCATGTGATTCTGTAGTTAGGAATCTGGGCATAGCAGCGTAGGTGAATGGAGAGGCTGACAGACCTTGGTAATGTAATGTTGTTTGGCGTTTCCAGATGCCTATGTGGTCTGTAAGGGATTGAAAGTCTGTACGGGTGGCAATGTAAAAAAAGCTGCCATCTTTACAATTGCTAAGTTGGGTCAAAACTTCAGTCAAAAATTCAGTCTGAAATTAACACATGAACTTTAAAAAAGCGCTCGACAATGTACCGGTAGACAGTAAGGCAGGGACTGATGATCTACATGATAGAGGATAAAATGAACTGTTTCAGAATTCAGTGTTTCTGACTTAAAAATATTGGAATGATTTTTATACCAGTATGTTTGTTCCTGTTACTGGTTGGCCTATTTGACTGTGTTCTGTGTTACTGTCTTTTGTGACTACCAGGAATAATTAAAATACAATTTATTGTGCTCATATATAAGCTACATCAATAGCAGATGAATGCAAAATATTTCTGCTTATACACAGAAGCATATCGTACTCAGAATAGCATAGAAATTGACATTTTGATAAAAGGCCTTCATCAAGAACAGTGTTCTCATTAGCAGTGCTGGCTTTCATTCGTTGTGTGCTATATTGTCTTCATACAACTTATTCTATTGTTTCATCTTATTTCTTACAGTCTGTCCTAAATTAAATTAATAGATTTTCACCCAATATATGTGGTTTATATTCCATTGTTGGATATTTTTAATGGCATTCTAATGTCTTCATTTCATGCAGCCTTTTCTATTTATACAGTAATTTTTATAATTTTTAATGAATATGTCTTGGGTTTTAAGAATTATATGTTTGTTTTTTTTGTCTAGAATATTTAAAAAATTATTTTGTAGCAAAAGATCTAGTTGTCCTTATTAAAGTCATATTTTCTTTATTGATACCAATTAAAATGCAAATTAACTTTAATAAAAGTTAATTCTATTTAAATAGCAGTGATGTGTGCGTTTTTCTTCCAGCCTTTTCATTTGTAAGTTATACCGTATGTTAGTTGTAAATTGTAATTGCAAGTTGCATTCTGGTTCTGAATTTATTTTGTTGTTGTGTTCTAGTTCTGAATTTTTACAGGTTGTTAATTTACTTTCTTTGTTGTGTTCTAGTTCTGAATTTTGTTTTTGTTGAAACTGCTTATAATTTTAACTCACTTGCTACAGAGTTTTATTGTTTTCTGACATAATTGTTTTTTTTAGACAATTTGTATAAATAAATCCATCATGGGTACAATAACTATTACTTTAAAATATACTTAACCCTTTAGCTTCTACAAATTAGCTTACTCATTCCTCAATCTTACTGATGAGGTAGCCTGTTCCTTTTTCCCTGACTCTGTGGCAACGTGTTACAGTATTAAATCTGTGACGTCCGTGTTATGTAGTTCGAATAGGGCTTATTAGCCATCTACGAACTATTAGGCATGGACATAATTCTAACTGAATTTTCAAAAGTGGGTGTAACAAATGGTTATCACCACTTATGATGGATGAACACACAGACACTCACATGGAGTTCAAAACTCACCTCATGCAATTGTGCACCCATAAAATTAGCATTTATGAACCTTGGTAAATACATATTATTGCCCCAATTTATGGGGTGAAGAACTGCAGACAAAAAAGTAATACAAACTATTATACAATTTAGGGAGATCACCACTCTGGCAGGTCTAGCAAACTAGCTGTGTGTAAATGTGTGCTAAGAATAGACATGTATAGTTTTGTAATTTTAATCTGAAATAAAATACATTACAATCAAAATTAGTTGGTAAGTAATGTTAGAAAGCTAATAATGTCTTTGTAAGGTTGATGATCATTATAATCATATATATATATATATACAATAGAACTCCGATTATCCAAATTCTGATTAACCAAGTCTCAATTATCCAAATTGAATTTGGTTGAAGTAATTTTAGAGCATTAGCAGACGCTAGTATAGACATATATATATATATATATATATATATATATATATATATATATATATATATATATATATATATGTATATATATACACACACCTATATTTGCACACACATACATACACACTGAGAGATGGAGAGGCCCTACTGGTGCTAAAAACATATTGAAGCATGACCTGTTTTCATACTTGAAATGTTTGTTCATTAACAATATTTAAAATACAATGCATACTCATGATGATATTCTTTCTCATATGTTCCGTGAGAACAACCCATTGTGTGTCATGTGACGTATTCCTTCCAGAATGTTGTCTTCCCAATGAACTCTCTGAACCTCTCTCTGTCTTGGGCGATGTGGCTTGCATTTTCTATCGATGTTTTCATGTTATCTTTAATGTCGTCAGTCCATCGTCTTCATGGTCTGCCCCTTCTCCTCTTCCCAGGTACTCTTCCCTCCATTATTTGTCTTTCTAAACAGTTATGTCTCTTTATATGACCAAACAGGCGTAGTTTTCTTTTTGTTATTGTGTTTAGTAACCAACACTCTGGAATATTCAGTGTGTTTATAATATCTGAGTTTCTGATTTTATCCTTCCATGATATTCTAAGTATCTTCCTGTAGCATTTCAGCTAGAAGGCGTTGATCCTCTTTGCCGCTGTTTTACTTATGACAATGTTTCACAGCCGTATGTTGCAACCGGAAAAATAAAAGTTCGTAACATTAGCACTTTCGTTTATATTTTGTTGTTTTTCCATGTTTTTCAGCCGTGTTATTTTGCAATATGCCATTGCCAATCTCTTCCTTATTTCTGCCATGCAGTCTCCTGCACCGTTGATGTTTGCTCCTAAGTATTCAAATTTATCCACACATTCTATCTTGGTATTGTCTATTGTGATTTTTGGTTGTTGTGTTGGTATATCTGTTGACATGATTTTTGTTTTCTGCGTGTTTAAATACAAATTTTATGCTTCGCTATATTTCTTTGTGTTCTTGATTAGTTGTTCCAATCCCTTTATATCGTTTGAAAGAAGCTCTGTGTCGTCTGCGTAGCGTAGTTCCGGGATTAGGAATCCACCTATGTTTAAAGCGTGGTAGTCAGTGTTGTGTATGTCTTCTCTCACGTTCCTCATTATACTTTCAGCATAGATGTTGAACAGGTATGGGGAGAGTGTGCACCCTTGCCTTACTCCACTCTGTACCTCAAACCTATCTGAGAGATCGTCCTCTAACTTCACTGCAGCCTTTTGATCTTGGTAAAGTTCCTCTATTAGATGAATCAGATGTCTTGGGAAACCCATGCTGTTCATTATCTCCCATAGTTGCTGTTGTTGGACGCAGTCGAACGCTTTTGAGTAATCTATGAAACACATGTGCAGGTCAGTTGACAATTCCCTACACTTTTCTATGATCAATCTCATGTTAAGAATGTGATCTCTTGTTCCTCTGCCCGATCTGAAACCAGCCTGTGTTTCGTTTATCTCCATCTCTAATTTCTGTTTGATTCTTTGCATTATGATGTTTAACATTATTTTACTTGCTTGACTTATAAGGGCTATAGTTCGGTAGTTAGAGCAAATCTGAAGGTCGCCTTTTTTTGGGAGGGGTATATATAATGATTTTTTCCATTCATCCGGCCATGTACCGCTTTCCCATATTTTGCAGCACAGTTTGTGGTAAATCTTGATTCCGGCCTCGCCGCCTGCGTGTATCATTTCTGTTGTTAAGCCATCATTGCCTGGGGTTTTACCTTTCTTTAAACTTTCTATTGCATATCTTACTTCTTCCTTTGTGGGTTCTGGTTCCTTTTCATATTCGTTTATTGTTCTGTTTTTGGTTTTTCTTGGGTCATTATACATCTCACTGCAGTATTCCTTCCATCTATGTAAGATATGCTTCCCTTCTGTTTGTATGTTTCCTTATTTATCTTTCAGCACTTTTAATGATGGTTGAGGTTTGCTGTCTCTTAGGTGTCGTACATTTTCGAACATCATTTTACTTTTACCTTGGTTTTTCTGCCCTTCTATTTCCAGGCATATTTTGTTTATGTAGTTTTGCTTGTCTTGTCTAATTCTTCTTTGTATATCTCTTGACAGGATTTGCTACACCACAAGATCACAATCCTAGAGAAAGAGTTCGATTAATCCATTGGAAATTTCTAGGCACAATATTCCCGTAGGTTGCCATTACTTTCGGGAAGGAACAAGTGTTAATCGAGCACCGTAAAGAGAACACATTCATTCTAGTCGGCCATTTTGACAGAAGCCAAAACCCATTACTGCATATTAAAGCATAGATAAATGCTTTAATGAATATTAATTGCGTATTGATAATAAATGTGTGTTTTTGTTTCTTGAGAAAGGTCCTGTTTGAACTGCAACATTAAAACAGTCCTTGTTATTGTATTTATTGTTATTTAGTTTTTACATTGTTTTTGTGTGTATTTAGATAGTTAGTATTACAGTAACATTATTAACTTAATATAGTCTTTATCTCTTATATTAAATTGACAGGGTGAAAATGAGAGTGAAGACAGACAGCAAACAGTTTGAGATGCATGAAGACCCTATAGAAGAAATTGAGCAAATAGCAGAAGAAGGCTTGTCCATAAACAATGCGGGATTAGATTGTGAGGTGAGCTAAGACTGGTACACCATATTAGTACATAACATTAGTATCTCTGACAATGGCAGATTATTATTCTCCAAATGAAAGCTAGAAAACAGCCTCACTGATAAGCGTTACTGAAATGCAAAGTAATAATACAATTAAATTAATGATATTTATGAAAACTAGGACCTACTCTTTTTAAACTTTAAGTTTTCAAAGGATAATGTAGTTAATCATGTTACTTAGTTGTCTTTCATGGTTGGATACCAATTTATATTGAATCTTTCAGTTTAACATCCATTATATTCTTTATGGATATAATGCTGCTAAATGCCTATGCTTATTCTATTTATAATGTTATTTCAAATCCAAACTAACATGTCTGTGAAAAACAAATGAAACATGTCAACCTCATGAATGTTCTCAGATAGGCCTAATGGTCTTCAACTTCAGGAAAGTTGCATAAATAACTGCTATTTAAAAATTTTTTGACTGATTCCAGAGATGGCTCTAAAATTATGTCTTATAAAAATAGGCATCAATCAGTCTAATGTTTTGAGAACTAATGGAAAAGGAAATTAATTATGTCTATGTTTCGTTCCTTTGTTATCCGGATGAATAATATTAGTTTACAATAGTAGGCGTCATTTACTTTGTTGAAAGATGGTGCATAGCAACGGGTGACAAGTCACGCACAGTGGCTCAAAATACATCAAAATACTACTGTTATTGACATCATACTAAAGGTTAAATAGGGGAGTAAAATCTGAAACACGTTGGTAGTTATAACGAATGGGACATATCTCTAATTAATCAGGAATAATCGGCTGAAAATGGCTTGTCAACTATGTTTTTCATGAAATTAGGAACGTCTAGTTTAATGATTTTGAACCTAAAATGTGTTAGTAATATTACAGGTATTATGGTTTGTCTTTAAATATCTCTGACAAATATTGTAAATTCTATTTTTCAGGTTAATAGTACTGGTCAGCTGGACCAAGAAATGGAATGTGGTAAAGGTGGTAGTGTAACAGCCACCACTAGTGCTAATGAACCAGAACAAGCACATTCCAGTCGAAACGAGATAAAAAAAGGTTAACATAAATTGCATAGTTCCTGTGATTCCTATTCCTATTCATATGTATATTCTTTATTATATATATATATATATATATATATATATATATATTGTTATATATATATATACACACATACATATACATACATACATACATACATACATACATACATACATACATACATACATACATACATACATACATACATACATACATACATACATACATACATACATACATACATACATACATACATACATACATACATACATACATACATATATATATATATAATTCATTCATTCATTCATTCATTTTCCTTTTACGCTGAAGTTAGCGCATAGGGCAGAGGTCAGATCTCTCCAATTCTGTCTGTTCAAAGCTAGTCTGTGCAGTTCTTGAATAGTATGGATATTGATTGTTTTACTTTCTCTAAGTATTGTTCTTATGAGTGTTTCTTATGGTCTACTCCTGGCTCTTTTGCCTGTAGGTATCCATTCAAGAGATTGGTGATGTATTATGTTGATGTCTGCGCGGAGGACATGCTCAATGTAGGACCAACAGCGTTTTCTGATAACATCTGTGATGTAATTTTGATGTGTCTCTTCTCTGATTTTATCATTTGATTTGAATTCACTCCAATGGGTGTTAGTTATCCTATGAAGACATTTGTTCTCAAAACTCAGTAATTTCTTTTCTGAAGATAAAGAGCTTTTCCAGCTCTCACATCCATACGATAGCACCATACACACACACATATATATATATATATAGTTCCGGGGGGGGGGGTGGTCCACAGGTCAAAGCAATGCAAGTTTAGTTTTAATCTTTGGGTTTTTCTAATACCACACATGACTACATCGGATGTCAGCATTTCAATCTGTCACACAACAAAGTTTGATAGATCAGGAACAGGTTTTCACTATTTTCAATCTATCTTTTTTTCAACTTCTTCACTCCTTGTCTGTTGTTATCATTACTGTCATGTTTTACATGTTTAAACTGAAATAGGCCTATATAGGGTAGACGGGGGTAAAGATGCGCTGGGGGCAAAGATTCGCAGTCGTTTTTTTCCGGAACTATGGGTTTTTCCCGCAAACCACGTGGCCACGCCGGACGCTAACATCCGTTTCTGTCACACAACGAATTTTCATCGGTCACGGGCAGGTCATTTTTGAGCGATGAGGTAAATTCATTTTTTAACGTTCTCGATCAAAATTTTTTCCACTTCTCACTCTTTGTCCTCTGTTATCATTACTGTCATATTATTTTACATATCTAAACTGAAAACTATATTGTATTGTTAAGTTATTAAGCATGTTACCTTGTCAAGATAATTTGTGTTTTCATGATATTTTATAAAAATTGTGAACAGTGTGATTTTGGGGTAACACTGCGCACACTGACGGGGCAAACATGTGCTGCTGACTCACTGCGCATGTTTGCCCCAGTCACTTTCCCCTCATGTTGCCAAATATTTAAACCAATATTTTATTGTCAAATTATGTTTCTTTTTAGGAATTACACACGGAAAATTGAGAAAATGATGCCACTGATTGAAAATGAAGCAGTCGCTGCTATAGATGCACAATCTCCACGGGTCATAGTTGTACGATATCCACCGATAATAGATGCACAGTATCCGCTATTCACAGATGCATGATCTCCGCTATTCCTCCGCTATTCCACCGCTATCCATGGATGCATGTTCTCCGCTATAAATTTTTGCACGATCCCTGTCAGTTATAGCTGCACAATCTTTACGGGTCATAGTTGTACGACCTCCGCAGATAATAGATGCACGACCTTCGCCGATGCACGATTCCCGCTATACATAGATGCACGATCTCTGCTATTCGTTGATGCACATTCTCCGCTATTCATAGATGCACGTTTCCCACTATTTATAGATGCATGATCTCCGCTATTCATAAATGCATGATCTCCGCTATTCATAGATGCACAATCTCCGCCAGTCATAGATGCACAATCTCCGCCAGTCATAGATGCACAATCTCCGCCAGTCATAGATGCACAATCTCCGCCGGTCATAGATACACGATCTCCGCCGATCATAATTACACTATCTCTGCCGGTCATAGTTGCACTATCTCCACCGGTCATAATTGCACTATCTCTGCTGGTCAGAGATGCATGATTGCCGCTGGCCATAGTTGCATGATCTCTGCCTGTCATAGTTGTACGATCTCCGCTGATCATAGATGAACGACCTCCGCTACTCATAGATAGTTGAAATTATAGTCAAATGCTTTATAGAGCACCCCAACACGTTGTTATAGTTTCAAAATAGTTTAAAAAGTGAAAAATGCACATCATTGCCTCCAGCTATCCTATTGTATTTTTAAGTTATTAAACATGTTACCATGTCAAGTTACTTGATTTCATTGGACATATTATTACAGTTGCTAACAATGTGATTTGGGGCAAAAAGCTGCCTGAGACATTTGTCCCATTCACTGTGGGCATTTGTTGTACGATCTCCGCTGATCATAGATGAACGACCTCCGCTACTCATAGATAGTTGAAATTATAGTCAAATGCTTTATAGAGCACCCCAACACGTTGTTATAGTTTCAAACGGATCTAAGCACCCATTCTCTGTATTAATTTTTTTTTCATATTTACGTTTATTTTTCATTTTTTTCGTATTATAGTTACATAAAGATGCATATGCCTAGTCTTTGTGTTCTATAATCTTCCCACAATGTGACTGACTATGTTTAGATAGGAAGTGACATTGTTATTTTGCTGGTTTTGTCAATTTTCCCATGATTTCGTAATTGTTTTTGCCTGCGTGTGTTTGCCCCAAAAATTGGGGCAAAGGTGGGATTTTACTCATGTTCATAAAATCTCATTCTACGGACTAAACGTGATTGTATGTTGTAAATACCCTGACGATTGTTAGATGGATAGATAAGCTACACACTGCTACTAGTTTGGTCTCTCATAGTTAAGTCTATTTGTCAGAATATGCAAAAAAGTGAAAAATGTGTAGATTTGCCCCCGGCTACCCTATTGTATTTTTAAGTTATTAAACATGTTACCATGTCAAGTTACTTGATATTTTTGGACATATTATTACAGTTGCTAACAATGTGATTTGAGGCAAAAAACTGCCTGGGACATTTGTCCCACTCACTGTGGGCATTTGTGTCCCCCCCCCCCCTTATGGTGCAAAATATTTAAAGCAATATTTTACAGTCGCAAAATGTTTCTTTTTTAAGATTTACAAGTGGAAGAATGAGAAAATAAAGCTGCTGACTGAAAATATTATTATACTGGTGAGGCAAGGGAGTGGCTTATCAGTGTGAGATATTGCTAGAAATATTGGCTATAATGAATCAACAGTTCATAGGAGACTGAAAGCTGGTTTTGGAGTTGAGTCACTGGTACGTTTTAAAGTAATATTCATGCTTGATCAAGAAAAGAAAATTAACATTGTACAGCAGTGGATTCCCAATTTTATGGACTAATCTTAAAATCTCTGCACTTCCTGACATTTGAGTTTGCAGAAATGAATGGATAACCACATTCTTTCTCACTGGTATCAAAATTAGCTGGAAGAGATTGGACTTAGGGATTTTATAAATAGAAATAATTTATCTCTAAAGATTCTGAGAAAGATAAGTGTAACTAGAATGATGGTATTGAACAGAATACAATTGTTGCCATATTTTAAAAATTTGCCAGAAGCCCTGGATAAATATACTCTTCCATCACATTGAATCTACAGCATGGATGAAAGTTGCTTTCAGACAGTGTCAAACAAATTGCCTAAACATGTTGCTCTATTTGACAAACCAGAAGTGGCTAAAAATGTTTCAGCTGAATAAGGAAAGATGGTCACTGTTGCATGCATAATGAGTGTTGCTAACACTTCGTGTCTCCTTTCTTCATCTTTGCACAAAAACATCACAACCCTCTTCACCAATGGAATCAGCAATGGCTGTGACTTAGATACAAGAACACAAAAAGAATGCAATACAAAAATTGAAATCAGAACAATTAAAAGTTAGAATGGAACTCTTTGAAACAGGTGTCAAGCAAAAGCAATGTTTTTAATTGAAGCCTCTTCAGAATCAGGCTCAGTTTTCTCTTCATGACAGCAGTGACAACCTCAACATTGTTTCTCTGGAAAATGAACTGAAGAGAATGACGATGGGGTGTGTGATGGGCTACAATCAGACAATTACGTTGTAGTAAGAGTACATGGAAAGAGAAAAGCCTCATTCAATCTTTATGTGGCTAAAATTGCTGAATTTGAAAACGATGGCTACATTGGCATTTTTTTCAATAAAGTTCTGCAGTCATCGAGGTTCATCAAAGTGGATGAAGAATCATTCTTCAGCGAAGTCGGAGTGATTAGGAAATTGCCTAAGCCGATCCAAATTAGTGAAACACGCTACAAAGACATGATTAGCATTAAAATGAATCCGAGCATCTATTCTTTGTATTCGCCTAAGGTTTTTTTTTATATTAAAGTTACATAAATATACATAGGCCTAGTCTTTATGTTCTATAATTTTCAAACAATTGCTCGCCCAAATGGAAGGAAAGTTCAGTGTTTCAGTGCTTTCTAAATTAAATATCTGATTTCTTTTCTGAATGGGATAGATTAGAACACTGTTTAACCATTTGGAGATGCTGAAACAACTTTGTGACAGGTCTAGCCAACTGACAGTACAGAACTAAAACACTCCTGGGAAACATGAAGCATTCTCAGAAGATGACAATGAAAGCGTAAAAAAACCCACCAAATTTGGAACAATAAATATCTGTGAATTAAGAAGATCTTATAGCAAAGTAGAAGAAAGTAGAAGATCTTATAGCAGAAATGAAGAAACAAAATATCTCAATTTTAGGCCTGACAGACACCAGAATTAAAGATATTGGATGTAAACAACTGCATCTAAATTACACACTACTCTATGATGGAATTGATTCAAATACATGTGCTAAACATGGAGTTGAATTTATAGTAGACCCAGTGACCTTGAAAGGAATAGTGGATATCAAGTATGTATCAGAAAGGATAATAACTGAAAATAACAAAGAATTTTATATCACATTTGTCAACCAAGAAAAAGCTTTCGATAGAGTAGACAGACAACCATTTCAGAAAATACTATCACAATATGGGGTTCCACATCTAATCAACTTGTGTAGAAGTAGTTACACAGGCAGTCAATTTTCAATTAGAACGAGTGTTGGACTCAGATAAATTCCACATACACTCTGGAGTGCGACAAGGATGTGTTTTATCTCCCTTGTTATTCATCACACATATCGATTGCATATGTAAAATTGCCAACCCTAGTGAAGAAGACAATCTACACAACCTCCTTAGTAAATATAATTTTGAAAATGATCAAGCAATAATAGCAACAATGAAAGAACAACTGAAACAACATATAAATAGACTCCACACAATATGTAGGGACTTGAACATGAAGCACAGAAAAAATTGAAGTGATTTCAATTGCAAAAACAGAAAGAAATACCACTATTCTAATCGATGATCAACAGCTTAAACAGGTGAAATAATTTATTTCTCTTGGAAACATCATATAATCGAATGGGAGGGAGGGAAGGGGGACCAACATAGATACAACATAGCATACTGGATCTTGCGGCAGATATCTCTTATTTAAAAAAAACATATGTGAGCATGAACACCAAAACTGCACTATATAAAATGATCATCATACCATCATTATGCTACCAATGTCTAACGTGGACACTAACAACAGAATCCAAAAGAAAACTTGTTACAACAGAATGACTTATCTATGTAGAATTATTGGAGTAACAATAAGAGACACAATCAGGAATAAAACATCAGAAGATTAACAAACACAATGCAAATCCTGGATTACATCAGAAAACAACAGATTAAGTAGTTTTTGCATTTTTTCAGACTACCATCAGAAGACAGTGCCCCTCAAAGAGTATTACTATACAGACATGATGGATACAAAGCCAGGGGCAGACCTTGTAAAAGATGGATTACACAAATAAGAGTCATAGAAATCTAACATATGAAGCACATAAAAAAGTCATCTCCAAAGAACTCTTCTACCCCTGACGATGCAAGGCATAAAGGGGTATAAAGTGAAAAGGAATAAAATAAAATATAATATGGGCGGGCGGGCATTTGGGCGGGCGGGTGTACGCGTGTGCACACGTGTGCGGTCGCGCGCACACACACACACACACACACAAATACACACACAAATATACACACACAGACACATACACACAGACACACATACAGACACACACACACAAAAACAGACACACACACACAGACACACACACAGACACACACACACAGAGACAGACACGCACAGGCACATGCACAGACGCAGGCACAGTGAATTTTTATATAAAAAATGAGGTATACAAAAAATAGTCTACGTGCTTATTGTTAAGTCATCGCTGTCAACTTATTTTTCCATAAATCCGTATTTTTTAGTATTTATTTCCGTATTTTAATAAAAACATACCCCTCCCCCCAACCACAAAAATACAACCCCACACAATATTTATCTTTTTTAATTAAAAACAATTTTTTTGAGACAATCAATATGTGAAAAATGTCCACCTTAGCAGTAATAAATGAAGATGTAACACGAAATGACCTTTTTTTACAAAAAAAAAATCCTAAGCTCGTAAAAAGGTGTGAGTTGGGGGGGGGGGGGGGAAGGGGAAAAATCCGCATCAATATGGAAAATCCATACTTGTTGCCACCTATGAGCTATTGCAGGACGCAAATCATTACTTATTTTGTACATATTTATGAAAATGTTCATATTGAATTATACCCTTTGGCTGTGGAGGTGAAACGGTCAAATCAGTAGTGCAGTGCAGGAACATTTTAAGGGTTCTTTAATTTTTTTCCCGAACTGATTTTCCAACCATATTCTTGTGTTCAATAATTTGAGTGTATTATAACTCTATACTCTAATTCATGAATTTACTTCATTATATACCAGATTCAAATATTCTTAAAATATCTGTATTATCAATGTTTTGAATTTTTATAGTACGAGGCGTGTTCAAATGAAAACGGGACTTGTTACACCACGCGTGATAGAGCGCACTGATATTGATGACATTTTGCACTAGTAATGAGTATCCAATAATTTACATACGGTCACGTGTTCATCTTCCCAGCATGCATATGTGCTGCAGAAGACTGTTAACAATATGGCGGGTGTGATTCCGAACCCGTCCAAAGTGAATCAGCGTGCTGTGATCCAGTTTCTTTCATTTGAAGGATGTCAAGCAGTAGACATTCATCGGAGAATGAAGGCAGCATATGGTGACAAATGTTTGTCGAGGACCAGAGTGATGGAGTGGGTGCGTATGTTTAAAGACGGACGTGAGTTAACGGCAGATCTTGCACGGCCAGGTCAGGCGCATATTGTTGCAACAGAAGAAGCCATAGCCGTGCTTGATAAAGCAGTACTGACTGACCGTCGTCGGAGCATTCGTTCGCTTGCAGAAGAATTCCATATGTCAATTGGGACAGCCCACATGGTTGTTCGGAAGAAATTGAACTATCGGAAGGTGTGTTCACAGTGGGTCCCAAGGATGTTGACTGACCACCATAAGGAAGAACGGATGGGGTGGAGTTTGAACCACCTGATGCGTTACAGGGCAGAGGGTGATGCATTTCTGTTGAGCATTGTGGCAGGTGATGAATCGTGGTGCCACCACTATGAACCGAGCAGCAAAATTGACAGCATGCAATGGAAACATCCAGGTTCACCAAAACCCAAAAAATTCAAGACACAGGTTTCTGCTGGGAAGGTTATGGTGACTGCATTTTTTGACCATGAAGGGCTTTTGTTGACTGATTTTAAGGAACCTGGTGTCAACATCAATGCCGCCCATTATAAAGACACTTTAGACAAGCTGCATAAGGCCATCAAGGCTAAGCGACCAGGCAGACTTTCTCAAGGTGTGATTCTTCTCCACGACAACGCTCGTCCGCACGTCGCAAAAATTGTGCAGGAAACATTGGCAAAGAAGAATTGGGAAGTTCTTCATCACCCAGCCTATAGTCCCGATTTATCCCCGTGTGATTTCCATTTGTTCGGACCGTTGAAGAAAGCACTAAAGGGACAGCGATTCAACAGCGACGCAGACGTGAAGACAGCGGTGACCACATGGTTCAGAGAACAGCCACGCAACTTTTTCTCGGACGGCATTCGACGTCTACCTAAACAGTGGGATGCTTGCCTAAATGCATACGGAGATTTTTTCTGATGAACCCAGGTGCATTCTTATTCACAAGTGGTTGCTTTGTTCAATTCCGTTGAAAATATTAAATTGCGTATGATACTTTTTAAATAAATCCACAAGTCCCGTTTTCATTTGAACACGCCTCGTACCATTGCCCGTAAAATAAAATGGTGATCTTACCGTATTTCATGTAACTGACCACAAATATGAAACACGTGTGCTGCTGCAGATATCATCTGAATCTATATCCTTCGAATCACTATGCAATTTAACACTTTCTAAATCATTTCCTGCATCAGATAAATTAGTGCTAGAGTTATAAGAAAAACTTTATATATTTCCAATTCAATGAGTCTATGCTTAACCATATTTGTTTATGGTTGACTACACAAAAATGTCAGCTATGTCCACACAAACAGTAGAAATGACACATACAAATGTGTTCATTTACTAAATCTATATTTAAAGATGACCTTTAGACAGCTTGAACTAGCCAATCAGAGTATTTAGACACACTTGAGGTGCTTTCAGGGATAAATTGTACGAATACATGACCGATCGCTCCTTAATGGGTCAAAGGGCATGAGCCCATGGACCTCTGGATCAGCAACCATTGCTCCTTATGGAGATGTCAGCAAAATGAAGGTAACTTTTCATTGTTTCCACATACACTCTGGAGTGCGACAAGGATGTGTTTTATCTCCCTTGTTATTCATCACACATATCGATTGCCTATGTAAAATTGCCAACCCTAGTGAAGAAGACAATCTACACAACCTCCTTAGTAAATATAATTTTGAAAATGATCAAGCAATAATAGCAACAATGAAAGAACAACTGAAACAACATATAAATAGACTCCACACAATATGTAGGGACTTGAACATGAAGCACAGAAAAAATTGAAGTGATTTCAATTGCAAAAACAGAAAGAAATACCACTATTCTAATCGATGATCAACAGCTTAAACAGGTGAAATAATTTATTTCTCTTGGAAACATCATATAATCGAATGGGAGGGAGGGAAGGGGGACCAACATAGATACAACATAGCATACTGGATCTTGCGGCAGATATCTCTTATTTAAAAAAAACATATGTGAGCATGAACACCAAAACTGCACTATATAAAATGATCATCATACCATCATTATGCTACCAATGTCTAACGTGGACACTAACAACAGAATCCAAAAGAAAACTTGTTACAACAGAATGACTTATCTATGTAGAATTATTGGAGTAACAATAAGAGACACAATCAGGAACGAAAACATCAGAAGATTAACAAACACAATGCAAATCCTGGATTACATCAGAAAACAACAGATTAAGTAGTTTTTGCATTTTTTCAGACTACCATCAGAAGACAGTGCCCCTCAAAGAGTATTACTATACAGACATGATGGATACAAAGCCAGGGGCAGACCTTGTAAAAGATGGATTACACAAATAAGAGTCATAGAAATCTAACATATGAAGCACATAAAAAAGTCATCTCCAAAGAACTCTTCTACCCCTGACGATGCAAGGCATAAAGGGGTATAAAGTGAAAAGGAATAAAATAAAATATAATATAGGCGGGCGGGCATTTGGGCGGGCGGGTGTACGCGTGTGCACACGTGCGCGCGCGCGCACACACACACACACACACACACACACAAATACACACACAAATATACACACACAGACACATACACACAGACACACATACAGACACACACACACAAAAACAGACACACACACACAGACACACACACAGACACACACACACAGAGACAGACACGCACAGGCACATGCACAGACGCAGGCACAGTGAATTTTTATATAAAAAATGAGGTATACAAAAAATAGTCTACGTGCTTATTGTTAAGTCATCGCTGTCAACTTATTTTTCCATAAATCCGTATTTTTTACAATTTATTTCCGTATTTTAATAAAAACATACCCCTCCCCCCAACCACAAAAATACAACCCCACACAATATTTATCTTTTTTAATTATAAACAATTTTTTTGAGACAATCAATATGTGAAAAATGTCCACCTTAGCAGTAATAAATGAAGATGTAACACGAAATGACCTTTTTTTACAAAAAAAAAATCCTAAGCTCGTAAAAAGGTGTGAGTTGGGGGGGGGGGGGGGAAGGGGAAAAATCCGCATCAATATGGAAAATCCATACTTGTTGCCACCTATGAGCTATTGCAGGACGCAAATCATTACTTATTTTGTACATATTTATGAAAATGTTCATATTGAATTATACCCTTTGGCTGTGGAGGTGAAACGGTCAAATCAGTAGTGCAGTGCAGGAACATTTTAAGGGTTCTTTAATTTTTTTCCCGAACTGATTTTCCAACCATATTCTTGTGTTCAATAATTTGAGTGTATTATAACTCTATACTCTAATTCATGAATTTACTTCATTATATACCAGATTCAAATATTCTTAAAATATCTGTATTATCAATGTTTTGAATTTTTATAGTACGAGGCGTGTTCAAATGAAAACGGGACTTGTTACACCACGCGTGATAGAGCGCACTGATATTGATGACATTTTGCACTAGTAATGAGTATCCAATAATTTACATACGGTCACGTGTTCATCTTCCCAGCATGCATATGTGCTGCAGAAGACTGTTAACAATATGGCGGGTGTGATTCCGAACCCGTCCAAAGTGAATCAGCGTGCTGTGATCCAGTTTCTTTCATTTGAAGGATGTCAAGCAGTAGACATTCATCGGAGAATGAAGGCAGCATATGGTGACAAATGTTTGTCGAGGACCAGAGTGATGGAGTGGGTGCGTATGTTTAAAGACGGACGTGAGTTAACGGCAGATCTTGCACGGCCAGGTCAGGCGCATATTGTTGCAACAGAAGAAGCCATAGCCGTGCTTGATAAAGCAGTACTGACTGACCGTCGTCGGAGCATTCGTTCGCTTGCAGAAGAATTCCATATGTCAATTGGGACAGCCCACATGGTTGTTCGGAAGAAATTGAACTATCGGAAGGTGTGTTCACAGTGGGTCCCAAGGATGTTGACTGACCACCATAAGGAAGAACGGATGGGGTGGAGTTTGAACCACCTGATGCGTTACAGGGCAGAGGGTGATGCATTTCTGTTGAGCATTGTGGCAGGTGATGAATCGTGGTGCCACCACTATGAACCGAGCAGCAAAATTGACAGCATGCAATGGAAACATCCAGGTTCACCAAAACCCAAAAAATTCAAGACACAGGTTTCTGCTGGGAAGGTTATGGTGACTGCATTTTTTGACCATGAAGGGCTTTTGTTGACTGATTTTAAGGAACCTGGTGTCAACATCAATGCCGCCCATTATAAAGACACTTTAGACAAGCTGCATAAGGCCATCAAGGCTAAGCGACCAGGCAGACTTTCTCAAGGTGTGATTCTTCTCCACGACAACGCTCGTCCGCACGTCGCAAAAATTGTGCAGGAAACATTGGCAAAGAAGAATTGGGAAGTTCTTCATCACCCAGCCTATAGTCCCGATTTATCCCCGTGTGATTTCCATTTGTTCGGACCGTTGAAGAAAGCACTAAAGGGACAGCGATTCAACAGCGACGCAGACGTGAAGACAGCGGTGACCACATGGTTCAGAGAACAGCCACGCAACTTTTTCTCGGACGGCATTCGACGTCTACCTAAACAGTGGGATGCTTGCCTAAATGCATACGGAGATTTTTTCTGATGAACCCAGGTGCATTCTTATTCACAAGTGGTTGCTTTGTTCAATTCCGTTGAAAATATTAAATTGCGTATGATACTTTTTAAATAAATCCACAAGTCCCGTTTTCATTTGAACACGCCTCGTACCATTGCCCGTAAAATAAAATGGTGATCTTACCGTATTTCATGTAACTGACCACAAATATGAAACACGTGTGCTGCTGCAGATATCATCTGAATCTATATCCTTCGAATCACTATGCAATTTAACACTTTCTAAATCATTTCCTGCATCAGATAAATTAGTGCTAGAGTTATAAGAAAAACTTTATATATTTCCAATTCAATGAGTCTATGCTTAACCATATTTGTTTATGGTTGACTACACAAAAATGTCAGCTATGTCCACACAAACAGTAGAAATGACACATACAAATGTGTTCATTTACTAAATCTATATTTAAAGATGACCTTTAGACAGCTTGAACTAGCCAATCAGAGTATTTAGACACACTTGAGGTGCTTTCAGGGATAAATTGTACGAATACATGACCGATCGCTCCTTAATGGGTCAAAGGGCATGAGCCCATGGACCTCTGGATCAGCAACCATTGCTCCTTATGGAGATGTCAGCAAAATGAAGGTAACTTTTCATTGTTTCCACATACACTCTGGAGTGCGACAAGGATGTGTTTTATCTCCCTTGTTATTCATCACACATATCGATTGCATATGTAAAATTGCCAACCCTAGTGAAGAAGACAATCTACACAACCTCCTTAGTAAATATAATTTTGAAAATGATCAAGCAATAATAGCAACAATGAAAGAACAACTGAAACAACATATAAATAGACTCCACACAATATGTAGGGACTTGAACATGAAGCACAGAAAAAATTGAAGTGATTTCAATTGCAAAAACAGAAAGAAATACCACTATTCTAATCGATGATCAACAGCTTAAACAGGTGAAATAATTTATTTCTCTTGGAAACATCATATAATCGAATGGGAGGGAGGGAAGGGGGACCAACATAGATACAACATAGCATACTGGATCTTGCGGCAGATATCTCTTATTTAAAAAAAAACATATGTGAGCATGAACACCAAAACTGCACTATATAAAATGATCATCATACCATCATTATGCTACCAATGTCTAACGTGGACACTAACAACAGAATCCAAAAGAAAACTTGTTACAACAGAATGACTTATCTATGTAGAATTATTGGAGTAACAATAAGAGACACAATCAGGAACGAAAACATCAGAAGATTAACAAACACAATGCAAATCCTGGATTACATCAGAAAACAACAGATTAAGTAGTTTTTGCATTTTTTCAGACTACCATCAGAAGACAGTGCCCCTCAAAGAGTATTACTATACAGACATGATGGATACAAAGCCAGGGGCAGACCTTGTAAAAGATGGATTACACAAATAAGAGTCATAGAAATCTAACATATGAAGCACATAAAAAAGTCATCTCCAAAGAACTCTTCTACCCCTGACGATGCAAGGCATAAAGGGGTATAAAGTGAAAAGGAATAAAATAAAATATAATATGGGCGGGCGGGGCATTTGGGCGGGCGGGTGTACGCGTGTGCACACGTGCGCGCGCGCGCACACACACACACACACACACAAATACACACACAAATATACACACACAGACACATACACACAGACACACATACAGACACACACACACAAAAACAGACACACACACACAGACACACACACAGACACACACACACAGAGACAGACACGCACAGGCACATGCACAGACGCAGGCACAGTGAATTTTTATATAAAAAATGAGGTATACAAAAAATAGTCTACGTGCTTATTGTTAAGTCATCGCTGTCAACTTATTTTTCCATAAATCCGTATTTTTTACAATTTATTTCCGTATTTTAATAAAAACATACCCCTCCCCCCAACCACAAAAATACAACCCCACACAATATTTATCTTTTTTAATTATAAACAATTTTTTTGAGACAATCAATATGTGAAAAATGTCCACCTTAGCAGTAATAAATGAAGATGTAACACGAAATGACCTTTTTTTACAAAAAAAAAATCCTAAGCTCGTAAAAAGGTGTGAGTTGGGGGGGGGGGGGGGAAGGGGAAAAATCCGCATCAATATGGAAAATCCATACTTGTTGCCACCTATGAGCTATTGCAGGACGCAAATCATTACTTATTTTGTACATATTTATGAAAATGTTCATATTGAATTATACCCTTTGGCTGTGGAGGTGAAACGGTCAAATCAGTAGTGCAGTGCAGGAACATTTTAAGGGTTCTTTAATTTTTTTCCCGAACTGATTTTCCAACCATATTCTTGTGTTCAATAATTTGAGTGTATTATAACTCTATACTCTAATTCATGAATTTACTTCATTATATACCAGATTCAAATATTCTTAAAATATCTGTATTATCAATGTTTTGAATTTTTATAGTACGAGGCGTGTTCAAATGAAAACGGGACTTGTTACACCACGCGTGATAGAGCGCACTGATATTGATGACATTTTGCACTAGTAATGAGTATCCAATAATTTACATACGGTCACGTGTTCATCTTCCCAGCATGCATATGTGCAGCAGAAGACTGTTAACAATATGGCGGGTGTGATTCCGAACCCGTCCAAAGTGAATCAGCGTGCTGTGATCCAGTTTCTTTCATTTGAAGGATGTCAAGCAGTAGACATTCATCGGAGAATGAAGGCAGCATATGGTGACAAATGTTTGTCGAGGACCAGAGTGATGGAGTGGGTGCGTATGTTTAAAGACGGACGTGAGTTAACGGCAGATCTTGCACGGCCAGGTCAGGCGCATATTGTTGCAACAGAAGAAGCCATAGCCGTGCTTGATAAAGCAGTACTGACTGACCGTCGTCGGAGCATTCGTTCGCTTGCAGAAGAATTCCATATGTCAATAGTATCCTTAAGGATACCTCCACAGCCAAGGTGTTAAAAAAGTTCAATTTTTGAGTAATATAATTAGGAAACTTCAAGTTCTTGAAAAAATTAGAAGGCAACAGACGAGAAAGAAACCTGGTCTGTTCAGTTGATATCTATTTGCCTCGCAACTTCATCCAATCCCTATTACAGATGCAGTTTTAAGATAATAAATTGGAAGTCTTGACTAAAACCCCATCTTTAATTGGGATGTGGGTTGTTAGAATGCGTAAAACCATTAGTCTCACTTTGTGAGACGAATATGTGCCTGTTGAATGTACCTGGTTCAAAATCCATCTGCTGTCTTTTATTTTTTTAATTGAAATTGCCATTTTGTTTCATATCTCAACTATGAAACACAAATTTCTGAATTGTTTGATCTAGATTCTATAAGTTTTAATCCAAGACTCAGCACAACTAGCTCTATATTAAAAATACTTTCTACTTTAGCATTCATGAAAGTTCAGAATCCTTGCTCTGGAGAGGGCAAGTCCTTTTTCAAAATAGCCCTGTGCGACTATCCCAAGCAGTGTAAATTATCTTGCCTGATGTAACACTGTTATTAAGAGATTTAAAGAGTTTGGAATAACGCTGGGAGATAGTAGAAAGAGATTATTGGGGGTAGGATGAGAACGATATACAATCAATGAACTATGGAAATTATTAGCATACATACCCTCAATATCAGCTGAAAGTATACAGCCATCAGCTCAGAAATCACTACCCCTATAATCGCAATTCACTTTTAAATGCACACACCATACTGCTTGACCATGTGTGTACAATGACATCTAGTCATGAAACAATGTTTTCTTATTTGATTAGACACTGATGACTTTGACAAAACGAACAAGATGGATGAATTTCAAGTACGATGCCCTTGTGGGTGTAATGAGGTATGCAGTAGCTTTTTGTCACTCATATTATATGTGTTTGTGTTGTATAAATTCTAGAGAATACATTTAACATATAAGGGAGTGATTACGTTTTCAAATATGAGAGACAGAGGAAGAACGATTGATTAAAAAAATTAAAAAGAACCTTTATCTTGTAATCGTTCTGATGTATGATTCAGAAATATGGAAATAAACAAACAATTAGAAGACAGAATGTATACCTTAATATGGATATATTGAAGAATAGGGAGAACTTCATGGAAACAGAAAACCAGCAATGAAGTTCTAACAACACATTATATGAAGAAGAATTATTAAAGGAAATAAAGAGCACAGAAAAAAATATTTTAGACATATTTACCTGTAGCAGTCCAATGTAAACAGTTTTGGACATATTTACTCCTTCCATATACACCCATCGACCCAGGCTATGTCATCATTCAGGTAGCCATTTGCAGTCATGGACAACAATCTTCCATGTTGATTTCCTATAATGTTCTTTTAATAACTATTTACTAGAGTGATCAATATTTTATATCAAGCGCTAACAGACATATCAATGCAGTTTGTTTATAGTTAAGTGCAAAATGATAATTTAATTTTATATTGAGGTAGTATTTAAGAGTCACATTGTGTTACTTTATTCTGTGTAAGAGTTTAAAACGTTTCCTTCTCTATAGGATGATGGTTTGATGATAGTGTGCTCAAACTGTCTGTTCTGGCAACATGGTATTTGTTTCCTTATAACAAGTGAAGATGCAGCACCTACTAATCACATTTGTGATGTCTGTGCGAAGGTAAGTTAACTATAATTCATAGGAAACATATAATTTGAACTCTTTGCATACAAAATTTAGGACTGCAGACCTAAATATTCTGCTCCAGTACCACCTCAAGAATGATTTTCACATATGATTTTAAAGCTGCCTAAAACCCTTGTCTGATCGATACATGTAACCTTTTAGAGTCAGTTTATTTTATGAGTATCATATATATTATAACTCTGGTAGTTACCTTTAACAAGGCAGCTTATTCTGTATTGATTGTTTGTGTTCAAGATGGGTAGGCCTATCTAATTTCAGTGAGTGCTTCTGTGTCATTATGCAAATATTTCAAAACCTATAATAATTATTACCCAATTATTCCTCGTACGCAACTTAAGCAGACTATTTCTCGTTGTCTTGGTTAATTCTTTTGTATATGTGAACTAAATTCACATTTTTAAGCACTCTATCTAAGCCACAAAATTAAGATTGCGGTTACATTTTGTCTTTGTGGAATATTTGGTACATGTTATGAAAATGTGGCTACATCGTGTGATAAGTCCATTTTTTAATAGGAGGTTTGATTTCATTTAGCTTCTGTGACACGGATAAAAACACAAAGCGTCTGCTAGCGTTAATGTGATCTTTGTGTTAAGCACTGAGAGCACCCCTCAAAGGGTGTTCCAGGAGAAGGTGAGGGGGCCTCTCGGTGCATTGTGCACAGATGGATAGATGCTGCATTGTATGTGCCTTTAGCTAAAGTTCACTTTGTTAAATAATGTATAAGATTAGTTCTGTGAAAAATTAGGCTACATCTGCTTAACATGAACCAAATATTTTATTTATTTATAATCCTAAAGTGATGTAGGTCTACATCAAAATGTGCAGAATTGAATGACATTTTCAGAATATGTATCTATTTTCTTTTTTGAAGAGCAGAAATATATAGTATATTAGATGAAAGTTTCTGATAAAACATAATGATACAGTCAAGAGGAATATTTGCAAACGGGAAAGTATGCACACAGTCATACTGTGATATTGAACTACTATTGTTATGATAAAATTCGCTGGAAATGCAACGTTGCAAAACACCAGAAACGAATAAATGTGAAGGCTGTCACTCTAGAAAATTTACTGCTTCTGTTATGGTTGGGCATACCAGATTACTTACGCTTAGTGGTGTGTCTGTGAGCTACAGATGAATAAAAGCACAGTGGTAGAATGAAATGGTTTCCTTCATGAGGTGTGCATGCACAGCATATTGCAACTACAAAAATGTTGCATCAAAGAAGGCATAATTGTTGAAATTGATAAAGAGTCAAATCTCCAAGATAAAGTCAAACGATGGCTTTCCACTCATACGACCCTCCAATTAAATACCCCCCATTTATTGTCTTGAATACCCTACTTATTTATATATGTTAAACTGACCAATAATTATAATTGTTAAATATTTTTCATGGGAGGTAATATATACACAAATAGTAAACAAAAATCATTTGTCTCCCTTTTAAATGTAGTTACCAATTAGAATTTATTAAATCGGAAAAGGGGTGTGTGTTAGAATTAGTCCTAAAACCGAATCAATCCCCCCCCCCCCACCAAACTCCTAAATTCTAGCAATAACTCATATCTTTAAAATACAAACATCATTAAATCATTGCAAGCTTTAATCTTCACACACAGTTACTATTAGCCATTTTGAATTCTGAAGAAAATATCTGCAAATGATGCCATTTAATTACGTGGGCTAAAATGTACATGAACAAAAAACACAAATATAGACAGTGTGAAATATTTGTGTACGTTCATTTCACATCCCGCTAATTGACAGTAATTGACATGGACCCTTGATCCAGTATTGTTCCTCATTGTTAAAAAATAGCATTGTTAAATGCTATGACATGAAATATATAGGTGAAGCTGGCAAACAATTAAGTGAACACACAGTAAAAAATAAATGCTATGACATGAAATATATAAGTAGTCCGGTGAACATGTTGTATTGTATCATGGTTTACAGATTTGCTTCAATTTCTGCGCCTTTCTGCCTGGTGCATCTGACTTGAGTATAACTTCTGGGTCACTTTGACCCCATTTGGGATGGGGCAGCCAACTTGAGCCCATAACTTCCTTAGTCGTCTCCTACAACATGTATGGAAGGTAAAAAGTGTTATTATTCTTTGCTGCTCTTTCGAGCCCAGAATAGTACACATGGAAACCTTTTTTGTATGATATATAAAAGAGGTAATAATTAAGCTTGCTTCATATGTCTCTCATGATGTTGTGTTTACAAGCACATTTTTTCAGAGATCCTTTATCATGAATCTACAGAGTTATATGATGTGAGTGGTCCTCTCAATAGGCAGTGTCTGATTAGTTGAGAGGAATGGAATACATATTGGACAACCCAACCACAATTAAGTCAATTCTCTATATTTTTTGAGCCCTTATCAATGTGCCCCACATGTATCTTTGAAATTGTGTAGACATATTAACATATTGTAAACATATTATGTGGTCAGTGCATTGTGTTTTGTAACTTAAAACAATGAACACAGTATGAATTACCCATACCTGATATCTTTTGTTTTTATTAATGTTTGATTTTCAGCAGAGCAATAATAAATTAGTACCAACTGATCCTTATCTTTGTGGTATTTCATCCATTGCAATACAGGCAAGTATGGTTTATTTTTTTTCTTTGGCTATGTAGCGTCATTTAATAAATTCTATGATATTGTTACAAATTGCAGACCACTGATAAAGTGATATAGACATTTATGTTTTTTTAATCATTATCAGTATTTATATCAACATAAGGATGGTACTGATCGAAAATGTAACATGTCCACATTAGTTCTGGTATGAGTTTGATGTGTTATAATATCAATTTTATAAGTAATTGATATGTTTTGAACATGTGTTGTCATTTTTCCTTATATGTTCTTTATATATTTTTTATCGCACTCATTGTTTCACAAAAGTTTAACTATTTAATTGACTTTGGTCACATTAAATTATTTAAATCCAACAAGGCAATTACTGGCAACATACCTCTAAGCCTTGTGTTACAAATTTACACCATTTTGTAAGAAAAATCTGACAAAAATGTTCATCTTGAAGTTGTGATCTACCTTGAAATCTCACAGAACACGCTCATAATTTTTTGGAATAGCAGACACACTTGAAGTACTATGCCTATGTACAACACATTTTTGTGTTTTAATTGGATAATCTACAAAACTGATACAGTTTGAGTAGAAGTTATTGATTGAGAAGTTTGGCAAGCTCACATTTCATGTTCAAAGTTATTTTAATTTTTAATTTATACATTATATGTTATTTTTAAATAATAACAGTAATTAAAAAAAAAAATTTTACTTGTGATAACCACATTCTCTGTCCATTTCTATTTCCAAATATATGATGATGATGTCCTTCGCAATGGAAATTAGCATGGCATGAAAACAATAAATGTGAACACGTAGAAAAACAACAAAAACGTTTGTGATTGTCTAATTTGGTTTGTGAGTTCGTAGATACCGGATGAATTTGATTCATGTCAGAAAAGTACTATTGCAGTGCATGCAGGAGTGTAGAGGGTTTGGAATAGGAGAGTTTTTGGATTTATCCTTCTGCTTTCGTCACCTATAAATTAACTGCAGTGTTCTATCTTTTCCAAATTTAGTGATGCCAGCAGTCATTGCTGAGCAATCAAGGGCTGTAGTCTCCCAGGAGTTTGGATCAATGCTGCAATGCTTGAGAGAGTTTTCTAGGTGATCCTTGAAGTGCTTTTTCTGCGTGCCGCTTGAACATTTACCATCACACAACTCCTCATAGATTAATCTCTTTAGAAGATGCTAGTCTGGCATACAGACGATGTGGCCAGTCCAGCGGAGTTTGAACCTAATCAGCAGGACATGGATGCTTTGCATATGAGACTTGTGAAGGATTTCCTTATTTAGTACATGATGCTGCCAACGTACTCCCATGAGATTTCTTATGCACAGAAGTTTAAAAAAAGTTTAGCTATCAAGCGAATTTCGCATAGACAGTCCAAAATGACGCAGCATAAAGCAGTGTTTGTAAAACCACTGCGTGGTACACATCCAACTTAGTTGTCAAACTGAGACCACACCTGATCCAGACGTTGGCACGAAGACTCCCGAATGCTGTACTGGCGCGAGTAATACGCAGGGCAACAACCTCGTCAATTGTAGCAGTTTATGATAGAGCTCTGCCGAGGTATACAAATTTATTGGCAGTATTGAGTTTTTGTCCCTTTACTGTGATTATTGGTCTGTGTAGGGGACACCTGGCACTGGTTGATACATTACTAACGTCTGCGCTGTGCTGATGGTGAGACCGAACACTAAAAATCCAAATGCTAAAAATACTCTGTAGCAGATGAGTTGAGCATTTATTTACTGATTAAAATTTTTTCCTGAATTTAGACATATTTAACATGATCATATAGTGTATCTCAAATCCTTACACATTAACATGAATACCGTGTATATCTCCAGGTCTTGCACATCTGACATGAATATTTAGTATATCTCCAGGATAGCCTTCTCTAAGAAGATAATGATGCCATAAACAGTGATTCTATCTTGTTACTTAGATAATTTATAAATAATCTAAATATCACAGGATGTCCGACAAAGTGGAGAGTGCCGTAGTAACACAAAAATAAGTGATAATTACTATATTGAGTTATAATATTACGATAGACCTATTATAAATATCAAATAGAAAAATTAATAAATAACAATAAACAAAAAAAAATAAATAACAAGAACGTTTGCGTCATGCTATGGTCCAACTGAGACCTTTTTCAAGAGAAATTTAAACAAAAAAACAGAGAAATTAATTGAAATATTTAACTCATGATCACTTAGGGATGTTCTTTTCACAACAGGGTGCTTTAAGTGATGATATAACAACACATGTTGAATTTGGTGCAGAAATGTTTGTGCAGTATATATAGATCATAAATATTTTTTTGCAATATAAATAGACCAATTGGATAGTTTACAAAGGTGATGAATTAATAGTTCAGATAAAGTGAAAGCCCAACATAAAAGATAAAAATGTGAATGCAAACCACACACGCAAAATAGGAATTGTGCTTGTGGAAAAAAACATGAGGAAGAAAAACAAAGTAGGAAGCCACCAATAGGGCAAAGTTGAGAAAGGTGGGGGAAATTGGAAAATAGAGGTGAAGGGGTGAGGGGAGAACACATTTGAAAGCAATTATAAAGTTTGAAATATATGATGCATAAAACTGGTAGCAGGGGGTTATCAACAGAAAACATTGAGGCGTGTGATGGGGAGGGTAATGAATAGGCAGGAACTAAATGGTTGGTTGACAGTGCCGTTAATTGAGGTTGTTTTAAACAGAAAAAAGGATGAAAAAACAGGAATGTTGATATATATATATTATATATATATATATATATATATATATACACAAACACATACATACGCACATGAACACAGATATTAATATATATACATGCACAAATATACATATATATATATATAAACATAACACGGGTAGCCAGGGTCAAAGTGTTTACATTTCATATTTTACCGTATTCTGACTGCCATCAGTGTATAACTTATTTATCCATCTTACATTCTTGAGGTTATGGTAAACTCACAGTGTAGACAGTGGAATGAGAACTTATAAACGTAAATTAAAAATGTAAGAAAAATGTTACCCTATTTATGGGGGGAAAGTGATGAAAGCAAAATGGTGATACAAACCATTATAAAATTGAAGGAGATTGCCACTTCAACAGGTCTAGTAGACCGACAGTGTGTAAATGTGTGCTAAGAATAGATAAAATAAATAGAAGAACCTAGTTTCATAACTTTAATCAGAAAAAAAAAGTTCAGGTAAAAATTGTTCAGAAGTTTCATTTGAAAGCTATAAATGTCTTTGGACTGGATGATGAGAAAATGCACAGACCAAAAACAACTAGAAATCAAATGGGTAAACAACAAGACCCTGGAAGATCTTACCTTCTCAGATGATATTACTCTACTGAGTTCAACACACCAAGATCTCCAAGAAAAACAGAAAAACTCAATTTTTTTGCGCAACATATAGACCTTCAAATAAACAAACATAAAGTGAAAATCATGAACTATACTGGCCTGACAGAATCAATTTCTTCTTCTTCTTCTTCAGCTTTCATTCTCAAACTCCTGCTGGATCTCTCTAGTAGCAGGACCATGATCCATTCTAGATCTCTTACAGAGAACTAGTTCAGACACCCTCCGACCATTTGGTTATTTATATGTAGTCCAGAGAAAGGAAATACGTTGTGTCGCTGTTTTATTTGTGCCAATGGCACGACACATTCATCTTCGGTGGAGAATCAATTAAACTAGATGATAATATACTAGACAACATTTCAAATTTCGTATATTTGGGAAGCCATATAACAGCAGACAGAGATACCAACTCATAAATCAAGACTCAAATCGCTCTAACCTACAATGCCTTTAAAAAACTCTCAAACATCTGGAGATCAATGATCGCAAGTAAACATATCAAACTGCGACTATTCAATGCAATTGTGATTCCATCATTGACATATGGATGTGAAAGTTGGAAATCTACTGCAATAATGGATAAGAAGTTAGTTACCTTCAAGGTTAGATGCCTCAGAAAAATCACAAATACTAATTGGAAAGATTTCAAATCAAACAACATACTAAGAGAGGAGACAAAACAAGAATATGTGACGAACATCATCCGAAAACTCAGCTGGACATACATCGGCCACACACTTGGAATGAAGGAAGACAGAATTCCAAGACAAGCCTTCATGTGGACACCAGATGGGAAAAGAAAACAGGGAAGACCAAAAACAATGCTCAGAAGAACATTTATGAATGAATTAAAATCAACAGGCATAAAATGCACAAGACCTGCAATCCTTGGTAACTGACTGACAGGCATGGAGAACTATGACATCCGCCCTATGTGCCAAACTTGACAAAAGAGAAACTGACAGACTGACTGAATTTTGGATGACATTATAACGATATATATCGGTCTCTCCCAGCTGTAGATTGGCATCAGCAACTTCCTTGTGACATTGGCATTTTCTTTATACATTTTGAATGTATTTGTACCATCTTTCCCCAAATCACATGTTTAGCAACTATAAATTATGATGAAAAATTCAATTAGCCTGATAAGATTACATACCTGTCAACCTGTTGAGACCGAAAACCATAACAAAGTTATGAAAAACTGTATTTGAACATGAAAAACCGTAAAATCATACACAATGGTGAGGGGGGGGGGATCCACCTGCGCCAAAATAAAAAAAATAAAAAAAAGGTCATTTGGTTTTTTTTACGGGTAGTTTGCCTTTGTTTAATATAGACAGTCATAGTGTGGGAGAATTATAAAACACAAAGACTAGGCCTATGTATCTTTATGTAACTTTAATACGAAACAAAAGAAATATGAAAAAACATTAATACAGAGAATGGATGCTTAGATCCGTTTGAAACTATAACAACTCGTTGTAGTGCTCTATGAAGCGTTTGACTATAATTTCAACTATCTATGAATAGCGCACATCATGCATTTATGATCAGCGGAGATCATACAAATATGACAGGCAGAGATCATGCATCTATGGCCGGTAGTAATCATGCATATATGGCCGGCACAGATCGTGCAACTATGACCGGCAGCAATGATGCATCTATGACTGGCGGAGATCGAGCATTTATGACCCATGGAGATTGTGCAGCTCTAACCGGCAGGGATCGTGCATCTATGAATAGTGGAGATCGTGCATCTGTGAATAGCGGAGAATGTGCATCTATTATCGGCAGAGACCGTACAACTATGACTCGTGGAGATTGTGCAGCTGTGATCGGAAGGGATCGTGCATCTATAGCAGCGACTGCTTCATTTTCAGTCAGCGGCATCATTTTCTCATTTTCCGTTTGTAATTTCTAAAAAGAAACATAACGTGACAATTAAATATTGGTTTAAGATAAGTCTAAAGATCAGATTTAGGCCTACATAAACAAATAACGTATTCTATTATTTAACTATAGGCCTACCTACACTACCTAGGTCTATGAGGCAAACAAAAACTTATAATATAAATTAAACGATGTATATTATAGTAGGCCTAGAAACAAAATACATGTGTTACTAGTATTTGTGTACTGTAGATACACTGAGTAACACTGTCAATGCACGTGGACAAAAATTCCCTAAGTTCGGTATAAAGACAACGTCCCCAGCACAGAGAATAATTAAAGTACTGGGTAGTGTGTTAAAAGCATTGTTTGCAACAATACTTTGCCCCAAGACCACATCAAATAAAACCCGCAAACGACACTATTGCGCACAAATCACTGTTGCCACTAAAATATATACTAAAATATCAGTGTCACCACTAAATTTAGTTAAAACCCAAAATGTACAGAACTGCAGAAATTCATGTAAAAACCCGTAAATGCCGGTGTATGCCCATTAAAACCGTACAGCTTGGAAGAAACCGTAAAAATTATGGAAATTTACGGGCAGTTGATAGGTATGAGATTATATGCTTAAGAACTTAACAACACAACCAGGGTGCCAGAAGTTGAAAAAAATATTGATCAAACATAGTGAACAAATTTTATTCTGCATCGTTGAAAATTGACTTGTCTTTGACCTATCAAACTTCATTGCATCAAAGATTGGAACATTGGCATCTGACCTAGTCACATGTGTTACCGGAGGGACCCGTAGTTCCTGGAAAACCTGCTTACCCTGTGCACTATCTTGACCACGATTACCATAACTATTTTATTTAGTTTTGTCACAATAATTATTTAAATCCAACGTGGCAATTACAACGTCTTTAAGTAGATTTATGTTATTTTGTAAGAATAAAATGAACAAATACATTGATCAAAGTCCTAGAGCTACATTTAAAAAAATTAATTCTGTCTAAATGCTAAAAATAGGCCTACTCCGTAGCAAATAAGGTAAGTTGCATATCAAGTTAGGAAACAACTTCCTATCATTACCACATTAAAAAAACTGCAAGAAAATTCACATTTGTATGATTATGTCAATTTTCCGACATACTCACTGCTCTTCGTGAGTCCTCACGATCAGAGGATTTTGAGATGAATATACATGAGTCAATATCAAGTGCAAGAATTGGGAATGAGGATGGGCGTGTCCCGAAGAGAACCCCTGACAAAAATTTCAAAAACAGTAGTGAACCAACAAAGGACCGGAACTTTCAGCCGTTATACCCTGAGAGATTTACTGAAGAGAAGATCGGAGCACCTATGGACGTGTCAGGTGTGCGAAGATGAAAATCAACATACCAAATACCTAATGTAAATTTTCCATAACATGTCAGAACATTGAATTATTTGTATTATTTCTTATTAGTTGCAATGATAAGTTTTCATTCTAACAACCAGTAATTCACAGTAACAAGCTAACCATGTTCACCAATGTCATATCTTCAGGCTACTTGCCTTTGGAGAAGAGCACTTTCAGCATGCTTGGAGTTTAAACGTGTGGTAGCACCTCATCTGGCCAGGAGACTAGGCATTGAAAATACAGTAGCCCAGGGACTTATCAACAGATTGGAGAAAGAGGGTTTTATTTCTAATTCAAAGCGAGGGAAAAAGTAGGTATCCATAAACAGTTATATTCATTGTCATAGATATAATCTGATAATTAGGATGTTTTACCAAATTATACAAACTCCTACAGGGAACATAAGACCAATGTATACGTAAGAAATAAAGCAGAGATGTATGCAGGTGTGCAAGAATCATTAGTTTCAATAGTGAAAAGACGAAAACTAGCATGGTTTGGACATGTATGCAGACATATTTCCTTGTCAAAAACAATACTGCAGGGAACTGTTGAGGGAGGAAGAAACAGAGGAGGACAAATAAAAGCATGGACAGACAATATCAAGGAATGGACAGGACAAGATATTTCCACACCCATCCGCATCACTGAGTATAGAAATCGCTAGAGGACTCTGTGTGCTGAAGCATCCAATCTGGTACCCTTATGACACTGAATGGTTACGGGTTTATTGATTGATGTGCAATAAATTTAGCAGACAAGCCAGTGACAACAAAAAACTCACAAACCAGACCACTGAAAAAAATAATACACAATTTTGATGTTAAAAAAATGTGTAATTTATATATGTCTAAAGAAAGAGTTTACTTGCTGGAGTAATGACACAATAAGCAGGAATATTGCAGATGATCAAGGCACCTCAAAAGAATATCCAGATATAGAGCCAAGTGGAGATCAAGAAAGCGGTGGATGGACAACATCAAGATAACCTTGAAAAAATATGATTCTTGATTATAAAAAGGCTTCAAAACACATGGGCATTCCCATAAGTGCTCCGCCCTCCATTCCAGCAGCCATCCCAGTGTATTTAGACTCAGTCCTGGTCAGTGATCTTCAGGACTTTCCAAAAAATGTACTTTTCCTTCCCTCCCCTCTAAATACTCCCATTTCTGACATTCTCTGTATGTGTATGTTCTCAGCCTCATTGACATCATCTTCATCTTGAAATTAATTTATTGCTGCCATGATCAAGTCTGCTTAATCTCTTTTCAGCATTGTGCCATCTATCTCCGCTTTGTCTGCCAATAAGTCAGCTCTCTCATTTCCTTTGACCCCAGCATGACCAGGGCAGTATATCCATGTAATGTTCTGGACAATTGAGTTGTCCAATAAGTCTCACCATTCTTTTCTGAACATGTACTTTTCTATCTTGTACAGCATGCTTTAAGAGTCTGTGATTATTACCGTGTGTGTTGTTGTATCAGTTATCAACCAATTAAGTGCTGCTGTAACTACCTCTATCACCATGCTCGATGTGGAAGTGGAATATACTAAGGATTTCTCAACCAAATTTACACCGTTTCTGTGGACAACAAAAAAAAAACCCTTTTTTTTGTTTCTGTTAACTGAGCCATAGGTGCATATAATTATGTCTTGTGGTTTAGAGCGTAGCTGGGCAAGTTCATGCACTGTAACATGGGCCCTGACACCCGTCCATTTTCGACACGCTTTATCTAGTTGTATTATTACTTTAGTCAGTGATTTCTTCTCAGTGTCCCCCTCCACCCATTCGCTGCCCTTTCCTATTTCTTCAAATTCACATACTCTTCATAGTGTGTCTTCAGCCTCTGCCATCCATGATCTACCACGCTTGATTCATTTTCCCTTTGACTCATCTAGACGTTGATGTAATGGGTGGTGGTTGTATTCTGTCACTTTAAAGTACAATCTAACCTGTGCTACCTAATGTTGCACTCTAATACATTGGGTGATGAAGCAGAAATCTCTTAGCAGAGATGGGTGTATCCCTAGTTGACCCCAGTACTGGGGTACTGCTCTCATTGCCTCATTTTGGACTTTTTCCAATCTATCGACTGAAAAAAATATGATCTCACAGCAACCAAAGTGACACGTCTGTCCTTGGAATGACAACTGAGACACCCAACTCTACACTAAACGGAAAGTGTGGATATAATCAAACATCATTTACCAGGGAAAAGGCAATAGACATTTAGTTATGTTAATTTGTCGCATAACAAAATTATTTTGTTACAGCAATTAGTTCTACTTCTTGTGTTTCCTGCTCAGGATACAAGAAAAGTAGAGTTTTCAGGGCTAGGTGACCAGGACTCTAAGTGTCAAAAAAATGAAATTTTGCTTTGGAATATGTATTCTGTATTTTCTCTCTTTCAGGCTAGGAAAGATAGTTGAAAAGGAGAAAATTGAGACTGAAGGTATTCCTCGGTATCTTAAAACTTCCAAGAAGATTGATGCTGCTAATTATGCTGAAATGGTGCGTTTTTTATTCTAGTCTAACAATCAAATAATCATGATTTTTGTAATTTCTTCTAAATATCCTGGTATATGTTAATATAGCAATAACATTATTTTATCAGTAGTTAAGATGCTTGGTTTAACACTTTCACTGACACATCTTTTTATACCAAGTTTTTCCCATTGCCAGAACAGTTTTAGGTATAATGAGTTTTTGCAGGGGATAATTTTAAGAAATCATTAAAATCAACTAATAACATTAGGACTGAAACTTCCATAAGGCGTTAAGATAAGAATAAAGGTAAAGGTAGGTCACGTGGTAGGTGCCTGTTGTTGGGGATGAAGTAGGCCTAAGTCTCGTGTACTAATCTGCAGAAACGTTTAGATGGAGTGGCCAGTGTCCTTCCTTGCTGTGTTTACCTTCCTTAACTCATGTGTCAGGTATCTGTTTGCAGCAGGGTACTGGGGGAATACCGGTAATTGTATCAGGTGAGAAATGACTTGGATTTTTTGTTGTCCGGATGTGGTGTCGAACCTAGTATGCTGTAACTTGATGATAGTAAACAAGCTTACTCTCAGCTGTAAGAATAAGCTTTCCAACAATGTTTATCTCAAGTTTTTATAGAAATGGTTTCATTTTCATTTATTTTATGAATTATTTGGTCTAGCAATGGCAGTGCTATGGCCCTATCTTTGAGGTGGACGTCAATCACTTGCTCCTGCACTTGCAGAATTATCTCACATCAATGAATAACTTTAATTTCTTGAATCATGGTCCAATTTTGTATTTGATCACTAAAAAGTCAAAATAAGTCATTATTAACCTGGGTATCATCAACTAGATCATTCATTTTGTAGTTTTCACTCAATAAACACAATAAATAATTAAATTTCTGATTTTGGATGTTGAATTAATTTAATCATGAGGGCTACCATATTGGAAT
This sequence comes from Meghimatium bilineatum, assembly GCA_034231615.1. Taxonomy (NCBI): domain Eukaryota; kingdom Metazoa; phylum Mollusca; class Gastropoda; order Stylommatophora; family Philomycidae; genus Meghimatium; species Meghimatium bilineatum. The sequence continues at coordinate 13,973,985 of CM067318.1, read as the reverse complement.
GAAATTTGTAATAAACAGTAGTAGGCTATCACACTGAGTAATACTGGTATAGGGCCAGCAAAATTCCTCATGAAAAACACTTGACATCATGGCAATGAAAGGAATTTAGATGACTTATATCATCTGTGACAGCACAAGTGTTAAATAGTAGTTGTGCTAAATCATATTTGTCAATGCTTTATCATGTAATGTCACATAATTTTTATTGAATATCTTTGGACATGTTTGAACATACAGATTGTTTCCTTGGACCTCTATATTATTTTCCGGATTAATTCTAAATGTTTTTATTGTTGTTGACAGTTTATACTGCAATTTTATGTGACAATGAAGATGCTTTTTTTTGATAACTTTGGTTGGATAATGTTTGATAACGTTTGCCGTACAGTCATATTTTATGTATGGTTAAAAGTGACTAATGCTTGAAATCCTCACACCCCCACCCCCTCCCAATGTATGTATAGCCCTGTTAACATGTCTGTTTACTATGCAAACTATGTGTGTGAATGCATGCATGTCTGTTCGAAATAGTAGTATGTACACTAAGAAGCATTAAATTCTATAGAAATAGTTTTTGTTTATATCTCCAGGAAGCAGCAACCAAAGGGTCTTCAGTAACTAGAGGAAGGAAATCTGATAAGGTATTGTATTATTTCATTATTAGTTAAAATTGTTGGAACAAACTACAGTGGAATCCCATTACAATTAATATATTTTTGTAACGAATTTCCCTCTTTAAAGACACTTCAAAATCATGAATTATTTTTCCCAACTCTTTATCTTCACTTTAAAAAAACAACTTATTATAACGTATGCATTTAATCACATGTTCCTATATAGCACACTATTTATAATTTATTTCTGTAAAAACAGTACAGCCTCTGCCCATTTGACTCATGCATATGTGATGAGTTGCACAAAACACTTCAATCACCATCTGCCCATGAGGCAGTCAACCAGAAATAAAGTGGCACATTGTTTACTAACAGTGCGTTTGAACAAAGCACTAATTAGTACAGGTGTGTGTGCATTCAATCCTGTTGCCGTATCGGGTTATTCATTCTAAAGTAAGGCATTTGACTGTTCGGATGATGTAATCAGTCACTTTATAATCAACAGCCATTGAAGCTCACGGAAAAATTAAATGTGTAAAACTAAAAGAATAATTTCCAACTTAGACCCAAGGACCCTGCCGAAGACGGATGTGTCGGGCCATTGACGCAAATATAACTGCAACACAATGCATTTCCATCCTGCTGGAAATCTAGAATGGATCATGGTCCTGCTACAAGAGATCCAGCAGAAGTTTGAAAATGAACGCTGAAGAAGAAGATGCCAGGACTTATGAGGGTGTTAAAATGGAACTTGACTGTGCTGTTGATGGTTGGTCATGCACAACAGAACACACTGAAAGTATGAAATATGAGGGGGTGGGGGAGTGTAGGCAGGTAACCTTGCATTCCATTCATCTGAAAGCTGAAGTAAACACTCAACGATTGCTTCATGCCTGTTGGAAAAATATCTTGTTATCCGTTACTGTTATAAAACGTTAATAGACAGTGGGATAACAAAAAATTGAAATCAAGCAGAAATATTTCACCAAGCACACTACAAAAATATTCTGAATTGCAGACACCATCACAGCATTAAAAGTGGCAATTATCAGCAGAAGAGAATGAAGTAATCTTCATTCAGGAAGCATAAATATTATAAAGACTGTGATTGAACTTTGCAATCAACATGGTTCCAAGCTAGGGACAGGAATATTTCTATTTCAGGGCCTATCTTATTGAAAAAAGGATGAGAGTTCGTTGAAATCCTAGGCCATGATACTGACCTGAAATTAAGTCTCAGCTGGTTGAAAGAAGTTCAAAGAGCAACATGAGATTATTATGAGAGTAATTTGCAGCAAACTGAGTCTGTATCTATTTTATGGAGGAGAAGTGAGTTATACAAAATTGATACAGCATTCTCTTAGTTGAATCGCAGTTATTACGTCATGGAAAACCATTGCATAAGTTACATAATACATGATAATAATTGATAGGGACATAACTTACATTAATAATTGTCATAACCATCTATAATTAAATTTAACTATTACATACATATTGTCACACCCAACCAATTCGTTATAATGCGATTCCAGTGTATTATTAAACTGCATAACATGCTTTACAAATGATATAGGTTGTATTATGTATTTTAATTTACTTTTGCAGATCCAAATTTCTAACTTATTTACTTCTATTTTGTTTAATCTGATTTTTTTTTACTCATCCTGTACATGATGAGTCTAAATCTAAATTTGCTTCGTTTTGTCTGTAAATAAATTAGTATTAACTTATTTAGCTGTTTTAAACTAGAAATAATGCTAACAAAATGTAACCCTCATGGTTGGTGATTAGAAGCATGACATATTTATTTAAATTAAAATTTGAACAAGGTAGGTTCAGCTTTCCTGAAATTAGCAAAATGACTTCATGTTCCACTAGCAAGAGAGCTCAAACATTTATCAAACATCAGGCTTTATTATTCTTTGAGTTTTATAATTGGAGATGTTATTTCAAGTGATGTGTTGGTAAACAAAAGTGTTTTCAATTTTGACAATGGAGGTTACCGACTTGTTGAAAATCAGAAAAGTAATAGGCCTAGACCAGAATCAGATAGGCCTAGTGATAGCAATGATAATCTTGCACTACATTATACAGAAACTAGAGTTATACCTAATCATAATATTGAGTGGAATAATGTTGATCTTTGGAAATCCAATAGACCTACTTAGGAATATTTTCTAAATTTTCACAATATTTTGTTCGGTTCTGAAATTGGACGTGGCACACACAAAAATGGCATAGAACACTAGGCAGTTGATAGATTTACTTTAAATATACTAATGATCAGTAAATTGGCAGTCAAAGCATCTACTTTAATAAGATTGGATATAAACATTTCAAGACAAGTAAAATTGAGGGTGAGTAGAACAAAATGCATGTCCAAAAAATTTCTGTTCATCTAACATCCCTGTTTGTGGTGTAATTTTTGTATTTTGTTGTTTAAATTGGTAGCATATCCTATCCAGGACGTAGCTATCAACCCAGCATTTATTGGCTGTGGTGATTTTCTAGGCAGTATAAATACGTTCAGTAGGTTGTCATTGCTTTCTGAACGGTTCAGAAATTTTGTTGTTACAAGTCTAATATTTTTGTATTTTATATGGATTTCACATTCAATTACCGGTAGCTTTCTTTTGATATTTTATGTGACCTTCCATAGCTAGTACTATGTCTTCAAGAAGCTTGCATCTAAATCATGATGCGGTACAAAAATTTAGCCCAAATTTAATTACGTCCACACCCCAGGAATAGTTCCGTCCTGAAAGAGTTAATAGGCCTACATACAAGGTATTTTTAGTTAGGGTAGCAGGGGGTAAGATGGCGCACTTTTCACATTTTAGCATATTCTGACAACTAGACGTAATTATGAGAAACCAAACTGGTATCAGTGTATAGCTTATCCATTTATCTTACATTTGTGATGTTATTGACAACATACAACTATGTGTAGACAGTAGAATGATAATTTTCTAACATGTAAAAAAAAACCATCTTGCCCAATTTTTGGGGGCAAGATGGCGCAGGAAAAAAGGTGATACAAACCATTATAAAATGAGAGAATCACCTTTGCAACAGGTCTAGTACACATGCAGTTTGTAAATATGTGTTAAGAATAGATAGAATAAATAGATAGAACTAGTTTTTTAACTTTACTCTGAAAACAAAATTTCTAAAAATAATAGTACGTAAGTTCCGTTTTAAAGCTAATAATGCTTTTGTAAGGTTGGTTGATTATTATAACCATAGGATAGCCGGGGGTAAAGATGCGCTGGGGGCAAAGATTCGCAGTCGTTTTTTTCATGGACTATGGGTTTTTCCCGCAAATCACGTGGCCACGTCGGACTATAACATCCGTTTCTGTCGCACAATGAATTTTCATTGGTCAAGAGCAGGTCATTTTTGAGCCATGAGGTAAATTCATTTTTTAATGTTCTCGATCTAACTTTTTTTCCTTCTCACTCTTTGTCCTCATGTCTGTCTAATAACATTACTGTCATGTTATTTTACATATCTAAACTGAAAACTATATTGAATTGTTAAGTTATCAAGCATGTTACCTTGTCAAGATAATTTTTGTTTTCATGATATTTTATAAAAATTGTGAACAGTGTGATTTTGGGGTAACGCTGCGCACACTGACGGGGCAAACATACGCTGCAGACTCACTGCGCATGTTTGCCCCAGTCACTTCCCCCTCATGTTGCCAAATATTTAAACCAATATTTTATTGTCACATTATGTTTCTTTTTAGGAATTACAAACGGAAAATTGAGAAAATGATGCAGCTGACTGAAAATGAAGCAGCATCTGCTATAAATGCACAATCTCCATGGGTCATAGTTGTACGATATCCGCCAATAATAGATGCACAGTCTCCGCTATTCACAGATGCACGATCTCCGCTATCCATGGATGCACGTTCTCCACCAGTCATAGATGCACAATCTCCACTGGTCATAATTGCACTATCTCTGCCGGTCATAATTGCACTATCTCTGCCGGTCATAGATGCACGTTCTAAGCTATTCATAGATGCACGATCTCAGCAATTCATAGATGCACGATCTCCTCTATTCATAGATGCACGATCTCCGCATGTCATAGATGCACAATCTCCGCCTGTCATAATTGCACTATCTCTGCCGATCATAGATGCTCGTTCTAAGCTATTCATAGATGCACGATCTCCGCCTGTCATAGATACACGATCTCCGCCGGTCATAACTGCACTATCTCTGCCGGTCATAGACGCACATTCTCCGCTATTCATAGATGCATGTTCTCCGCTAATCTGATATAGTTTCAAACGGATCTAAGCACCCATTCTCTGTATTAATTTTTTTTCCTATTTACGTATTTTCTTTTTTTTCCGTATGGAAGTTACATAAAGATACATATGCGTAATCTTTGTGCTCTATAATTTTCCCACACTATGACTGGCTATGTTAAGATAGGAAGTGACGTTATTTTGCTGGTTTCATCAATTTTCCCATAATTTCGTAATTGTTTTTGCCTGCGCGTGTTTGCCCCAAAAATTGGGGCAAAGGAGGGATTTTACTCATGTTCCTAAAATCTCATTTTAAGGACTAAACGTGATTGTATGTTGTAAATACTCTGACGATTGTTAGATGGATAGATAAGCTACACACTGCTGCTAGTTTGGTTTCTCATATGTAAGTCTATTTGTCAGAATACGCGAAAAAGTGAAAAATGCGCATCATTGCCCCCAGCTACCCTATATATAAGTCTCTCCCAGCCTTAGATCAGCGTCCATGACATCTGCAATTTTGCACCCACTAACTGTGCGCCATCTTTCCCCAAATTATATGGTTAGCAACTTTAATAAAATCTCACCAAAAAAAAATAAAGTATTTTGACAATGTAATGTGCTTAATAACTTAACAATACAATATATGTTTCAGTTTAAACATGTAAAAAAAACATGACAGTAATGATAACAGTAGGCTAGGAGTGAAAAGTTGGAAGAAACGAAACGCTGTCTTGCCCCGCGCGCCATCTTACCCCTGGCTACCCTATAGGTTCTTTGACAAATTCCAGCACATACCAGTAGTTAACTTATAAACACTACATGTCAATTCAGAAAATGTAGCACTAACATACTAGTGTATCTGATTTTTTGATATATTCCTATACAATGAAATCTCTATATAAAATATTGGTTTGGTATCATAAAATTTTTATGTAATAATCAATATTTGCTACAGGACTATACAATTATAGGCCCTAAGAAAATGAAGAAACTAATTGGGGATGTTGTAAAGTGTTGTTAAATAGGGTATTGTGTTATAAAATATGCACTATATAGGGAATCCACTGTATCGTTTTCCATATTCTAATTCTGTTAACTTTGAAGCACAAAAAATATACTTGTATGCATAGGGCCTATACATTTTCAGTAAAATCTGTAGGTGTAATTCTTGTTACAATTCTTGTTACAGATTGTTGACAACCTAGTGGAGAAAACTAATCTCATAAATCTCAGTGAAAGCAAACGTGTAACAAGTTCTTCATTCCAGGTAAATACTTATATTGAAAATTGTATTTGATCCACAAAAATATTGCAATGAAGTGAGTTATTCTAAAATCATGATTTTATAAATATTTGAGAAAAGAAATAGGTGAAAAATGTGACTCAAGAGGTTATGTGTGATATAGTTTAGTTGTGTACAAGGATAGTTCATTAAGTTCCTGGAATGATTTTCTTCTGGAAAACCTTTAGGCATATACTTACAGACTAGTTGGTTCTATCTCCTTCAGAGTGAAAGAGGTAGATGCCCACAGGGATCAATAAAAAGAATGTTTAACTAGTGGGCCACAGGAACCATAAGTATGCATACCATTTTTCATCTGCTAAATGAATGAAAGCATCATGGATTTATTAATAAATAAAAATCATGCAGCACACAGGATACGAAGCAGACCCACTCAGATGGCACCCAGTTACCTCCCACTTTGAGGCAACACGTCTTCCATCTTGAACCACCATCATCATCATGTGAAATATTCTTTTCAGAACGTTGTCTTTGCAATTGATGTCCTGAACCCGACACTATCATGTGCTAATCTGCCTGCCTCTTCCAATGATATCTTCATACAGTCTTTGATGTCATCTGTCCATATCCTTCTAGGTCTACCTCATTTGGATACATAGAAGCCTACTCTTTGTCCATCTTTATTGTTCCCTGTGAATACACATAATTCACCCATTTGCAAATATCTAGGCACACTATTTCTGTAGGTTGGCGGTTCTTTCAGGAAGAAAATCTGATTAGTTGAGCACTGATAAAAGAACACATCCACTCTTGTCGGCCATTTTTGATGGAAGTCCTCTTTGACCACATGTTCTTTTAACATCACTTGATAAATGCATCATAGGCCTAAGCATGATGTTGTATGATAATAATAGTAGAATTAACAACCCCTCACAGTCGTTGGTGTGTCACAGGGATATGGTGTGGTCGAAGAAGGAAAGCGTGTTGTCATCTGCTAGGAGAGACTGAGCACCAATGGGTGTTCCTGAAGTGCAATGTTGGTCCATTACCAATAATTTAGCCTAATATTCAGAGAAGGCCCCTTGTGATTGTATACATTTATTATAGTGCTGTTGTCACTGAATGAAGCACCTCTGCTAGACACTTTTCAGAATAGCCCTCATTCTTATCATTGCATTTCCGTGAACTTCTCAATTTTGTTGACTTGACCTTTCATTGTTCTCTTAAGTTGCAGGGACAAGAAAAAGTCACATGTAGGTTGTGGGAGCAATGGGATGTTCTGTTTCATAAAAATGCATTTGTGGTGACAGACCTGTGTGCTTATTCACTATCATGATTCATAATCAAATTGCCTGTGCCTCATTTCTCAGGGTGATGTCTGCACACAGCATTGCGGAGCTGTTGACATTCTATTATATAAGGATATATTCATGATGAACCAAACCATCAATGTCAAAGATTGCATTTAAGTACTGGACTTTGTGAAGTGTCCAAACTCATCAGGATGTTAGATGCATGAAGATCTTTCTGCATCAATTGTCTTAATGTGGCACCACTACGAACATGACGGGTTATGGGTTGTATTATTATTATTATTCTTATAATACATCATGCTTATGATACATTTATAAAGTCATGTTAAAAGAACACACATTTTAGCAATCTGTATTCTACATATTCTCTCATTTAGGCTAGTAACTATCTCTTAGAACTTCCTGCACTGTCATGACATGAATTCCATCGTTACATTAGAAAAGAAGTTACAGGTTAAGCAAATGTGGCTTCTTTTGTTAACTAAACAAATACGTAAATTATTTAATGAACCAAAAATATAGATAAAGATGCATTTCACAGAAGCTATGTCTACTTACAGATCAATTGATTTGCCCACTACACACTGAGAGGCCTACCACTGTTGAATGAATGGGAAGGGGGAGGGATCTCAGTGTGTAGCATGCAGTTCGAAGCATATCTAGCGATTTTTTTAATTTGAGGTCAGCTAAGTCACAAAATCTGAATTTAACTTCGCATAATATAAACAATTTGGACTCATTATGTAATGAGGCCACATATTCTTAACATGTACCATAAAAAAACTGCACTTTTCTATTGACATAACAGTGGAAGGCCCAAAATCACATGAAGCAAAACATTGGAACAAAAATTTAAAATAATTAAGCGCACAATACTGAGAATAGATAGATGTGAACAAAGAAGAATGGCTTTTTTTGTTGTTGTACAATGGGGTAAAATGGAGTACACTTCCGGTAAAAATTGTGTGAGATGACAGCTGTGTTGATTCTCACTCGTCACAAATGGAAGTGTAGTTTGATGTTTTGGGATTCTTCAACTGGAATAGGTGGACTCATTAATATATGTATTAATTAGAGATCACAGCGTAGCCAGGTGAGGTTTTCCCGATACAACACTGCAACAGGATTAGCAATCCGACAGTGAGAACTCTAATCGCTTGCAGAAAATAGAGGGTTTTCCGGAGATAAACTCAAACGATAAACAATGAATACGAAATGCTACAATAAATATATGCGGGCTAAGAAAAAAAAAAAAGATCTGATAGACGAGATGAAAATAGAAAGTACTAGGCATTAAAGTACTAGGAATTTCTGACACTAGAATTAAACAGAAAGGATGCAAGAGAGTCTATCAAAATTACACATTTATATTCAGCGGGTTGACCACTTTAAAAAGCTAAATTAGGCGTTGGATTTTTAATAGACCCAAGACTAGCAAAGGGTATTGTCAGCGTCACACACCAGAACGAACGTTCAGTAGCAGTTCTCTGCAAGCTATGCTACACAGATACAGCGAAGGCAGACCTAGAGGCCGACCATGAAAACGATGTACCACTGAAATAAAAGAGACGACAAATTCCACAATATACTCAGCACACAAGAGGGCAGTCTCCAGAAAATTCTTCTACCCCAGACGTCAAAAGGCAGCACAGTGTTTCAGCGAATAGATAGATAGATAGATAGTACAATGAAGAATACAAATGTTGCAGATGAATTCATTGCATCTCCAATAGAGAACATAAGACACATGTAAGTACGAAATAAAATAGAGATTTATACAGGTCTACAAGAACCATTACTTTAAATAGTGAAATAATGTAAACTTACATGTTTTTGGATATGTATACCAACATAACTCTTTGTCAAAAAATATACTACAGAGAACAGTCAAAGGTGGAATAATCAGTGGGAGACAAAAACAATTATAGACAGACAAGGATAATACCAAAACAATACCAGTAGTGGAACACATCAAAAGCCAACAGATCAAGTAGTTTTCTCAGGCTTTCAGACTAGCAACAGATAGCATGCCACAAATGGCCATGACACATAGACATAACTGCTATAAAGCCAGACAATGTAAAAGATAGATTACAGAAATCAAAGAAGCCACAGGAACAAGCTTACAAACAGCACACAAGAAGGCCATCTCCAGAGAACTCTTCCACCCCTGATGCTGTAAGACAAACAAGGGCCATAGCGTATAGATAGATAGAACATCAAGGACTAGACAGGTTTGGATTTTTCCTCACTCATCTGCATCACTGAAGATAGAAATTGATGGAGGACTGCGTGTTCAAGCATCCAATATAGTATATGATCAGAACATGCATATTTCCATTGGCAATATACAGTTATGAGGCATGGACATTAAATAAAACAGTAACAAAGAGAATCACTGCTTTTGAAATGAGATGCTGCAGAAGAATGTTACATATACCATGGACAGCTAAAAAGACAAATCAAGAAATGTTAAGATCGTTAAACGTTGAATAGGGCTCGCTCTTTAATAACATCATAGCAAGAAATCTGAATCTGTTTGGTCATATAAAGAGACATAACAGCATGGAAAATTAATAGCTGAAGACAGAAGTTAACATCTTCAGGGGTACCGAAAACAGCGATGGTGCAGTGATATATAAGATATTTCTTGATTCTTGATTAGAAAACTGGCCTCACAGCACATGGGGCACTTCCATAAGTGCTCCGCCCTCTGTTCCAGCAGCCATTTGACTCGATGGTGTTTCGAATCCTATGTCACCGAAACAGACGTCGACATCAGGGCACAACTCTGGCCCTTATGACAGGTTTCTTCGTTGTTCCACCCACCCATACCGTGACCGTAACTAGTTAAAGCACAACGTCTGCCTGTCGAAACAACATGGTAACTGTTATTGAAGGTTACGACTACGGGATTGTATAGATGACGTGGCATGAAACTTCTATAAGAAGATAACCTCAATATAAAGGCATGTCATCTACTAAGGTTTTCTGTTGCATGGTTGGTTTGTCTAGTGAGCCATTGGTGAGACCCACAGACACAACCGCATGCGCTGATATATAAGATTGTTTAAAACGATGGTGCAGTGATATATAAGATAGTTTAAACTAGTCTACAGATTGTTTAAACATGTCTCTAGCTGCAGCAGGGCAACTCGCCCAGAATCGCAGTTTTCAGAGAATCCATAAGGTGGATCACAATCTGGAAAGAATGTCACGTGATGATGATACCCTGCGACCATAACAAATTATGGGCTTATGGATATGGATGGAAGGGTATGGGTGTAATATGTTCATGATGATGCTATGGCTGTTGATTTGATCAAAATACCAATTGAGTCTGTTTTTGTGCTTTGTAAAGTTATTTCAAGTATATGTGGTCCTAGGTTATTTTGAAAGTTTATGGCAAAATCATCATTAGATGTTAGTTGTTCAATGTTAGTAGAGCAGCACTGATGCCATAACATTCAATATAATAGGATTGAAAGCCACTTCAAGCACATGAAATCTGCAGAAGTCAGATGTATCGAGCCATGGATGCAAATAGAACAGAGACACCATGTATCTCCTCTGTCTGAAATGAATTCTGCTAGAAATCTAGTAGGATCATTGTTCCACTAAAGAGAGATCCAACATGAGTTTGAGAATGAACACTGAAGAGAAATAAAATAAACTTTAATATCCATCACATTAAGCTACTTTAGTATTGTGAGTCTAGGGACATTGCTGTGGCAGATATTTATCATAATTACAGTATCATTCTTAGTTATTAAATCTGCTCACATGTTGGTGATATCGCAAAGAATTCCACCAATCACAAACTTGCCATCTTTTTCATTGTTGTCTTACTGAACCACATAGCAGAAAATTAACCTCTGCATGTTGCCTGCATCATCATCACAAAAACGCTAATGAGTCCAAATTTTTTTAGGAAACTCAGTTGTTGTGGTGTTTATCCTTCCATAAAAACTATCAGAAATCCTATAGTGTCTCATCACCACCAAATTTATAACATGCTATGTGGGAACATCTTTTTCTAAAGTCCCTTGCTATGTAGCATTGGTTATCATGCCTGTCCCATTTACTTTCAATCATTTCCTAAACCAATTTTTCCCATGCCAGACTGATAAGCTATTCTGCATCTTCTCTCATGGTCATACTCTTCTTGATCTTCAACTTGCCTGTTGTCATGATGTGCTCCACTCTTCTTCTCATGATGTGTCCACAGAATGTGGATTATGTCTTCTGATGCATATTTAAAGATTGTGAGTAATAGATATGAGGTTGCACTAATCATTTTGTGAAATCAATGATATAAGTCCTACAACTGCATTGTATACATAGTAAGTGTGAACAGAGTAATGTGACTGTGATAAAAGAATTATTAGACTTGAATGTAGCATAGAAAAACATACCGTAAATAGAATTACTCCTGATTTATTGAAAATTAAAGTGGTGATAGTTAGCTCTGTGATTTATCAGATAGAGATATATTGTTTAATCCTGATTATTTATTCCTTATATGGTTAAAGAATGATGTTGATAATAGGTTTTTTATGTGTTTTGTACCATAGGCCTATGTATCAAATACTATTCTACAACCATAATTACCATATTTAAACACATCTTATAAATTCCAGGAAAAGAATGGAAATGTTAGCAAATGCGAAACTAAGCCAAGAAGGGGAGTGAAACGTGCATATTCAAGAAGGGACAATGTATGTATTTGAACATAGTATTTTAACCTGTCCATTATAGAACAAACTTACTAAAAACTTATCTGTGTGTGACAGGACAAAGTCACTAACACTGATGTATTGAAAAGGACAGCAATACCACTGTATTTTGTTTGTACTCACAAACTCAGATGGCTGGGATACACTAGGAGAATGGAAGATTGCAGATTACCAAAGGATCTTTGTTATAGCGAATTAGTCTGGGAAAAGATCTCAGGGTGAACACCTACGTCAATACAAAGACATGTGAAAATGTGATATGAATGATACAGGTATTGGTACAGAATCATGGGAATAGCATGCCATGGATTGTCTTGCATGGAGGAGGATTAGGGATGGTAAAAAGACAAAGGAGAAAGTGATAACAGTTCACTAAAAGGATGTGCATCTAATAAAACACACAATATCACTTGATAGTGTAAGGGGGCCTATGATTCCTTATACATACTGTGCCGTGGAAGACTCTTTGTAACTCAGATTAGTCTTGTGAGTCACATTCATCATTGCCATAGATCACAGATTACATTTCTTATAGCACAACAGCAATACTATCATCTGGAAAGACGGAAACTTACCTACTACTAATATTTGTGTGATAAATAGTAGTCTATATAGTATATACATAATTTATGCATGTTTCTTACTCATTCGTTATAAAACATTTAAGAGACATTGTCAGTGAAATCAGCAGTTTATTAAATTGATGTAAAACTATTGTGAATACAACCACAACATACTCCAGGTGCTGGCTGTGCACTCATCCTTTTTAAATGTTCAGTGTTTGATGATATTAGAAAAATGCTTTTCCTTCCAGGGTCAGATAAATGGAACACCCTATATGGAATAAAATAACAGCTCACAAATACATGTTGTTTATAACCAGAGTACGTGGTTACCAGAACCTGCTGCCTCCACTATTTATTAATGGTTGTTATACTCTGCTATAACCAAATTGGACTATTGTGGAAAGGAGTTGAAAGGAGCATACCTCACCATAAGACATAGATTTAACTTAACATAGTAACCTAACAAACACATGCATATATTACAGAATAGTATTGGGCTGCCCATGAACTGCAAAATCAACAACCAATCTAAAATCATTGTCGTTTTCTGTAAGTCATTCTCATAATTCTAACTTATGGGAACATATGATCATGACAAGACTTGCACTGCAACATCTGATTGATGTATTGGAAGTTATGTCATTCACATTGCAGTGACCACATTACTCAACATACAGACCTAAGTAGGGGCTAAAAATTCAACAATCATTAAAAAGTAATTTCCTTCACAGGATGTCTATCTATCTATATGTTGTAGCCCTTATTTGCCTTGCAGCATCGGGGGTGGAAGAGTTCTCTGGAGATGGCCTATTTGTGTGCTGTTTGTAAGCTTGTTCCTGTGGCTTCTTTGATTTCTGTAATCCATCTTTTACATGGTCTGCCTCTGGCTTTATAGCAGTTATGTCTATGTGTCATGGCCATTTGTGGCATGCTATCTGTTGGTAGTCTGGAAGCGTGTGAAAACCACTTGGTCTGTTGTCTTTTGATGTGTTCCAATACTGGTATTGTTTTGATTATCTGTTTGATGCTATTGTTTCTAATTCTATCTCTTAATAACACTCCAAGTATTCTTTGTAGACATGTCATTTCTGCTGTCACTATTTTTCTTTTGTTTTGAGCTGTCATTGTCCAGGTTTGGCACTGGTAGCACAGTGATGGAGTAATTATAGTCTAGTCTTGTATAATGCAACTTTACAGAATATGCTTCTATCTTTAAGTATTGGGTACAGTTTTGAGGAGATACACAACAATTGACAGAACTGATATATCAACCTGAAGGTTTTCAACGACATCTAGAACACATAAAATGAGTAACATAGTCCTAGGCCCTATGCCAAAAATGTTCACAAGACATTTCATTTTTGTCAAAATTAAATTATTATCGACAGCTACATAAAAGAATCATACCTCAACAATGATCTAATAATAATTAAATTCTCTCTATCAGAATGAGTTTGACGTCACCAACAGCCAGGAAATATTGACTGCCAAGAAGAAAGCTAGCTCAGTCACTAAGGATATTACAGTTTAGACAGCACTTTGTGAAAAGTATATATATATATATATATATATATATATGGGTCCTTTCCCATCTAAAGTTTCTACCTTTTTTGCTGAAATCGAAACAAAATTTAGCCATTTTATTCCCCACACGTTATTTCCCATGTCTAATCAGTCTATAATCACTGATCTGAGGTTCGGGATTGAAATATTTATTTTGTATGGTTGTAGTGGTGTATCTCTAAGTAGATGACATACAGAGTGAAAATCATCAAATCTGGCAACAGTCCTTGCGATATAACAGAATTGTTTATCTCTAACAAACTTATGATTATGGTAGCCATTTCATATCTAGAACTAAAAAGGTAGTAAATAATGGGGGGGGGGGAGAGGTCAAGCATATGTTACTTTTAGATCAGCCTGGCATGCCCGAAACAAAAATGGCTATTCTGCCAGATTTGACCCACCCATGCTCATTTTGAAAATTAAGACTTTTTTTTCAGTTACATAATTACACAATATTTTTACTTAGCTGAAGTTTGAACATATTTTGTGAATCAAGCTACAAAAGTAAGGAGGAAGATGTTTTATTTGCGCCAATAGCCAGACACACTCGTCTTTGGGGGAGGAAGATGTTGACTTTCTTTTGAAGTATTTAAGAAAAGCTTGTATGCAGAGAATTGGTCTCACAACTGTAAAGTCCTGGGTTTAAATTCCGGTAAGGACAGGGTTTACTCACCCATCTATCTTGATAACACCGGCTTTTTGTTTTATGAGAAGGTAAAGAGTGTAGTTCTACACTTATCTGTGTTAATGCTGATGCACCATCTATTGTCCATAAGGTTAACACATCAATAACTCTTTGTATTTGTTTAGTGGTGACTTGCATTTTCTTCCGTGCACCAGATCACCAGGTCATCAGCATACATTGCCACTTTGATCCTGTGTGGTAGTTCAGCAACTATGTCATTGATGTAAACCAAGGAAAGTGTGGGTGACAGAACTCCTCCCTGGGGGACTCCATGATGCAGTAGGACTTTCTTGCTTTTGTGACCATCTAATTCTACCCTGGCTTCTATTATGCAGGTATGCTTTTACCCATTTGTAAATTCTTGAGCTAACCCTGCAATTTTGCAATTCTTTCCAGGCCTTGTCAAATGCTTTCCTGAGGTCTATCCTTGCTGCTAGTGCCAGTTTCTTATCTTGGAAGGCATCCTCAATCTCTTGGGAGAGGTAGGTTGCCTGATCTTCAGTAGAGTAGCACTGTCTGAATCCTGCTTGCTGCGATACCAGAAGGTTTTCACTTTAAGGTACCACTGCATCCTAAGATTGATAATGCGCCCCTTTTTTTTTCATAGACGGCTTGTAAGGCTGATGGGCCTGTAATTGAAGACTGTATTGCCATCTGTTCCTGATTTGAGGAGTTGTATCATTATTGCTTTCCTCCATGCCTGTGGTACATTTCCTGTGGACCAGATTGTGTTAAAGATCTACAGTAGCTTTGCTCCTGCTGCAGTTCCCAGGTTTTTAATAATTTCATTGGACACTCCTCCATCAACTCCTGGGGACTTTTTCATTTTCAATTTGGATATTGCATGCTCCAGTTTTTTCATTGTGATTTGTGCCTCCATGACTTCAGGTATAGGTTCGCCTTGTCCATTTTGCTGGTTCTCTCGAACATCCGGTTGTCTGTCTGGGCTAACTTTGACATTATTGTCTTCTGCAAAGTAATCAGCTGCATGTTTACCCTGTTAAAATGTTTCTATCTTTATAAAGTGTGATCTTTGTATTTCTCCCTGTACCTTCGTCATTTAGTTGTCTTACAAGTTTCCATAATTTCTTAGTATCTCTGTCTAGGTTGAACGACTCTGTTTTTTTCTTTCCAGCTGTTCCATCTGCTTATAACTTGGCTCTGAAATTTAGCCTTTGTTTGCTGATATTTGTTTTGGTGTTCTTGGCTAGGTCTGTTCTCTGCCTACTGCCTAGATATTTCCATCTCGTTTTGCAGCTTTTCCAGTTCATCATTCCAGTAGGGATTGTAGTTTTTGCGTGCCCCCCTGGGTATGGTTTTACTAGCAGCATGTAGTATACATCTATTAATGTCTGCTCTATTGATGTCTTTGTCTAAGTTCCTGTCTTTAGCTAGAGCACTAAATATTGGTACATTTTCCAGTCTGCCCTCTTATAGTTACACCTAGTGAGTGTGCTGCTGTCTTTGGTAAATTCATTATGAATTTCCAGAAATACTGGTCTGTGGTCAATACCTCCAAGCTGCTTTTCAACGTGTGATGTTCCATTCCAGGCCTGGTGAGTGGAAGGCCAGGTCTGGTGTAGAGGTGGTGTGCCATGCTCTCGAGTAGAAGGTTGGTGAGTCTGCTGGCTGGTTAATAAGTATGAGATTATTTTCATCTTACCAGCTCTCAAGTTCCTCACCTCTCTTGTCAATATGGCGTAGCACCAGCTCTAAGAGTGGCTGTTGAAGTCACCACACACCATAAGTCTCTCTTTTTCTGGGATTGTGCCTAGTACCAATGGCCTATCATTTGGGCAGAAGTAGTTCAAGAGATGGAATTCTGTACTTTCTGTCTTTAGGTGGAGCATCTTGGTATTCTGCCCCCCTCCATATATACTTCCAGCTGACATGCGCTGATATTGTTTTTAACAAGTATCAGAATTCCACCCTTTCACCTGTCCTTTCGGTCTAACTGGTAGCATTGGTAGCCTCTGATTTTAAAGGCTATTTTAAAAGCAGCGACTGCTGAGGTGTGTATCTTGGATACAGCATACATTAACTTGTTCTTCACTTAGGATATTTTCAAGTTCCGATTTTTTACTGTATCCATCTCTTTTGTTGTTGACACCCTCAGCATTCCAGTGCATTATTTTTATTGGTCGTTGGTATTTTTGGCAAGTAGCTCTATTCCTTGCCTCCTGGTTCCTTGGGGCAATAGAGAAGGACTTCCAGTAAATGATGTTGGGCCCTCTTGAGGTATAGGAACGTCTGCCACAGGGCAGGCACCATAACTATTAATAGATACAGAGATGTTTCCATTGTGTTTTGTGCATGCGCTTTTGGCTGGTTGCCTCCGTCTTCAGCACCCTGCTTACTTGGACAGGACTATGGTCCTGCTCGAGTGGGACTGCCTTTACCAGTCTTAGTTTCCAGCCCATGATGGCTGAACTAAGCCCCATCTCCATTTCACAGTGCTGGCCTTGATGGGGGCTGCTTTTAAGATCAAGGCATTCCTGAAAATTAAGAATATACTGTGTAATATGTCCCTGTCAATAAAGGTAAGAGTCCTACAGAACTACATAAAAGATATGGATTGTAAGTCCCGAGCAATAAATAAACAGGATAGTAGAATATTAGAGGTATCAGGGATGTGGTTCTATAGAAGAATGAGAGTACCTTGGACAGCTGGAAATAATAATTAGGAGATGCTGAAAGAGTTAAATGTGAGACAGGTGTTACTTAATAGTATCTGAAAGAGTTAAATGTGAGACAGGTGTTACTTAATAGTATCTGAAAGAGACAATTTTTCCTTTTTTGGACACATTATGAGATGGAGATCTAGAGTACATAGTAACAACGGGCAAGGCAAGGTAGAAGACAAGAGAGATTGAGTATGACAGCATGAGAAAATATTAGGTAGTCTGACATTGTGACATGGCAAAGAGTCAACAAGGCTCCTGATAAAAGATACTGGAAATAAAGAGTTAGTTAGTTAGTCGTCAGATCATCATCACTGCAAACTGGACACGTCCATAGTTGTTCCGATCTCTCCTTGAGTGTATCCACCGTTACATTTCTGCTTACAGCACCGGTACTAAGCTGGTTGACCATCATTCTTCTGCACCCTCCAAAATGTTCACTTCTAGCAACACCACATTTAAAACCCTGATCTTTAATCCTGGCCATTGAAAAGGAATCATCATCCACACTAGTCTTACTCTTGTATGCTATATCTCTTATTGATGTTATGTTAATCCAGGATTTTTTCTATGTGGCTGAGTTTTTGCAGCTGGATGATTCTGCAAATGAAAACAATAGGTTTCCTACCACTGCACAGCACTATCTTCAATCAGCAAAAATATGCAGTTATTAATTGTGATGTCATATTACAGAGGAAATCATTCAATTTCTTTATCAACTGAAAGTTCGCTTTATTTCCAAGGTAAATGCAAATAAAGTAAATAGGTTACTATATCAATATAAAATAATAAAATATAGAAAATAACAATAAATAAAAGGAACAAACACACATTTGTTCTTGTTTGAACCATTGTTTGATACATTTACATGCTTGTGCATGTTGTGTGGGTACATTTCTTATATCTATGTATTTATCATTTTAGATATATACTTTACCGGTATGTTTGTTCCTAGTATACTTGTATTTGTATGTATGTTTGCATATATATATATATATATTGTTATGCTCATTTATGTGTATATATATCCACATTTGTGTGTGTGTGTATATATATATATATATGTGTGTGTGTGTATATGTATATATATATGTGTGTGTGTGTATATATGTATATAAATATGAATATGTATTTGTGTATATGTATGTATATATATATGTGTATGTATGTATATATATATATATATGTATTTGTGTATATGTATATATGTGTTGTTGTGTGTGCAGGCACCTATGTACATGTATGTGTCTATGTTTCAATGTGTACTGTGAAATCAGTATATACTTTTGTATATGTCTGGATGTTTGTATGTATATATGCTTATATTTATAGTTGTGTGTGTTTGTCCGGTAGAATGTGTGCATGTTTGGTTCGTGATTGTATTTTGATGTGTGTATATTTTTGTTGTCTATCCTGTGCTGTCAAATGCTATTCTTCTTTGCACATTTCTGTATTCCCTGTGTCTATTTGTGCCCCCCCCCCCGCTCCTACGTGCATTGTCTTTCTCTGTCCTTTCCCCTTTTGTCTCCCGTTGCCCACTTGCCCCCCCTCCCTGTTCTTGGCAGTGCTGTTTGGTGTCCCCTTTTCTTTGGTACTGCGTCTTTCATCTTTGGGAATTTCATAGTTTAGACATGTTGAACGCATCGATGTGCACTTGTTGGAATTGTGTTGCACTGGATCTGGTGTGGCTTTTTGTTGATTTCCTGGTGGGAGAGATCCATTTTGTTTATATTCGTTTTGGTATTTTGTTCTTAACTGTTTTTGTTGTCTTTAAAGGTCCCAATTGGACAGACACGTTGACTGTTGTGTTTGTTCCTTTTATTTATTGTTATTTTCTATATTTTATTATTTTATATTGATATAGTAACCTATTTACTTTATTTGCATTTACCTCTGTATGGTTACTGCGGCACTTCCTTTTTGTCTGTCATCCTCCAATATTTGGGTTCTTTATTTCCAATTAGCAGTTTGTAATTTTTAATCATTTTAACTTTATGTTGTTGTAAATAGTTTCTGTGATCTTATCACAACCGTAGTTATACTAGATATCAACTTGTAATGTATAAGATGTTGAAGATTGAGTTATTCAACCAGTTTCTGTGATCTTATCACAACCATAGTTATACTACTTGTAATGTATAAGATGTTGAAGATTGAGTTATTCAACCAATTTAAATCCTTTACAGTTGTGAAAATAGTTCTGTTTGTTTATAAATGTTTATTAAAATAATATATTGCTGTTGAATTAGTACACAATGTTAACTTCTGATTAAAATTTTTAAAAAAAACAGTTACAACCAATGATTTCATTTGTATGAGTGAAGTAGTGAATTTATTTGTGTTTGTGGTTGTAAGTTTTATTGAATATTTGAACTACTGTAGTAAAACTGATAGCTTCCATGGCAGAAAGGTTATTGAAAAAAAAATATAACAGTCTGAGGTCACATGAACTTGGTCTTGATTCGAGCACGGCAGACATAGTGATTATTTTAGGTAATATTGTTCGCAGTCACATGTATACAAAGTTCAAGATTGGCAACACGGCCATGTGTACATGTGGACAGGCAGTACAGAGTGCCAAACATATACTTCAAGAGTGTTCTGAGCATGAAACGCTGAGGCAGACATATTGGCCAGAGGAAACAACACTGGAATCAAAGCTCTATGGGACACTGTATGAACTACAAAAGACAGTGAGTTTTATTAAGGAGACAGAATTGCAGATATAGACATGTTTCAAGTGAACGAAAGAAGAAGAAGAAGAAGGTAATATTGCAATATTATTAAACATGGTGCCTACACAATTGATGAATATTTAGCGAAAATATGCTTTATATTTAGTGTCTCAGTTGAAGGACATAGGGACTAATATAAACTTCCTGCAATATGCTGATGATGTAGTTTTGATCAATGAAAATGAATTACAGTTACAAAAAATAATAAATATGAGAAGTGATCAAATGAAATTTATCCGTGGGTTAAATTATCCAAGATTATGAAAGGTACATCAGTAATTGTGTTATAACCAAATAAAGCAATTATTAGGAAACAAGTGTGCACCTGGAGTCATCAGAAGATATCACAACTGGCATTTAGACATGCATTCCACAGTTGGGTTGATGGCGAATTCCATCATAGAAGAAGGACTTTGGTTGCTCTTTGAGCCATTTTATCAGTCATGCTGTCATGACAACTTTATTGAAATGGAATTGTCATCCCTCTAGGGCTTTCTTCAAGAGTTCAATAAAATGAAAATCTCATGGCAATATTTATAAAGACTTTCTCTTTGGTTGTTATCCCTCTCCATGTTTCAGAGATGGTATGCTCTAACACTTGCTTTAGCGCATAGGTGCACAATATACAACACAATTCAACACAGTAGTAACTGCTGCAATTTTTCAGCAGTGGTTTTCTGCACTGTGCACACTGTTTGCACCTTCATAATCATCTAAATGTACAGTACCAGCAAATATTTATATTAGCTACCAAACTGTCAGTAATACCAGTTGTCAGCAGTGTAAACAAACGGTATAGCGGTGATGAATTTTCATTAACCGTTAGCACCCTATGGCGGCACATTTAGCTCGAATTTTTGAATCCTAAAGACGAAATCCGTTGCCTAGTGTTATGGCAACTGTCCTAGTTATATTATTTAACTTCCTGTTTCTGTTATTACAAATGCATCAGGAGATGTCGTGTGATTATGATTTTGAAATCTGAACAATCTATCATTTTTACATCCACAATGGATTTGTATCTGCAACGATTAATTACTTTTACGTGGGGAAAGAGTTAAGGCAAGCAGAGAGAGGGAAATGTGTTGCATGGAAAATATATATTTTGTCTATATTTCTGCCTGGGCATTGTGCTATGGTGAGGTATACTCATTTCCTGGCCTTAATGGGTCTCAGAATTATTGTGGCTCAGATGCCTTGCGAGTCATGGATTGACTTATGGTATAAAAGATATAAAGATTATATGTTTTATAGCACAATAATATTATTGTTCGAAAAGACAAAGGTGCCTACTATCCATCGTATCTAGCTTAGCCTAGTAAAGTTATACACGGTATAAATAAACTTCACAAATTGGTTATTTTTAATATATTTTTTAAATCGTGACAATTTTGTGTGAAATGGTATAGTTATGGTTCCATATGGTACTAACATAATAAACATTTGTGGATATATGTTCTTGTAGTTAGTTTATTCACAACTGGATATACTGCCAGAATATGCAGGCATGATTCCTTGTCAAAAACAATACTGCAGGGAACTGTCGAGGGTAGAAGAAGCAGAGGTGGTCAAATAAAGGCATGGACAGACAACATCAAGGAATGGACAGAGCAAGATATTTCCACACTCATCCGCATCACTGAGGATAGAATTTGCTGGAGGACTCTGTGTGCTGAGGCATCCAATGTGGTACCCCTACAACCCTGAAGGGTTACAGGTTTATTGATTGATTGATACTACCAGAGAATCATCAAGATAAAGGCATATTCCTTAGGAATTCTTAATTTGTATGTAAGCTGACATTGTGAACTTCGTTTTTTGAATTGTTTCTTGGCCAATATATTTTTTAAATAAATTATTAACTGTCAAAATATATATGTATAGCTTTTTGCATCTTGTAGACGGTCATTTAGCAATAAGAAGAAGCAATCCATTGAGTATTTCCTCAGGAAAGGGGACTTTTCAAGTGATTATATCACAGCAGTGGACAAATTTTGTTTGCATCTTTCTCTTTTTCTTCCATATATTTAAACATATTATTTCTGTACAATGCTGCTCCTGCATGCAGGTTCTGCCTCCAAACATTTTCTGCATTGTTTTCCCAGTTTTTTAATTCTATGTGGAAGCCTTTCATTGAAGATTTACAGATAAATATATCATTCTATTAACTGACCAGGATAGTTCATTTTTCTTCAGAATAACACATCATTCCTCAAAATATGCTATAAATTAAGAAAACAGATATAAGTGACACAGATAATCAATAAATATCCCAATTTATTCTGAGCAACTGTGTATGTTGAACTCAATTTAGTATTCTAATACTAAGTAAATTTAAACAAATACATGGAACCCTCTTATATACACATAAGTTAAACATATCATACGTTTAACCCTTCAGCTGCTACATTATTCTCAGTAACTGGTCCTAGCTATGCTAAATTCTTTCCACAGTGGCTTTCCCCTGTGCTTATCTTGTCCTTTTCATGTCCTATAACAATATTTTTACAGTGAAATAGTTCTTTTTTGTCATGATGCACTATAACAAAAAAATGGGTTATCTTGTCAATAGCAGTTTTTAAAAAAGTAAAGTTTTTCCTTTTTCACGCCATTGAGACGTATTGGGGAATACTGTGTACAGTATTTTTCATTGACCAACACGGCATACCTGGAGGTGAAGTAGTCAGCATCCAGCCTTTACTTTCCATGAAGATCTTGTATTATTTTAAGCAATAAGAGAGATAAGCAATAATAATAATATAATAAGAGCATAATAATCAGAGTAATAGCAGTTAGAGAGATAAACAAATAAACCTATGTGTAGCAGCAAAAGGGTTAATAATGTATCATTATTTAATATTGTGGTTATCAATATTTCATGAAGCTTAAGCAGGTCTCAGAAAAAAAAAATCATTAAAAAAAATCATACAACAAATATTTTGTATACAGAATGAAAGACACAAACACGAAATTAAAGAGAACAACGCAAAAATACATATACATTTTCACCATACACATTAAAAAAAAGTAGCATGAGAACAAAATTACAACAGAGAATACGTATTAACATATCCATTCACTTTAAATATGAAACATGTTCCCAGTTCAAGGTGAATGAGAAGATACAAAAGAGCACATAATGAGATGCTTGAGAAGAGACATGCTATCAAGAGAAACAGAATGAATATTATAAGGGAGTGCACTTTGCATAAAAATATTGAAGGACAACAAAATAATATGGTTTGAATATTTCATGAGAATGTAGTACTGTAACATTGTTTACAATTCTAGAAGATGTGATTTTAGATTCAATAAATAACCAAGAGACGAATGGATAAAGAACATAGCAGCACACGTTACAGCACAAGCTGACCACAACCAATGCTAAAGTTATTGCTCACAGTTTGCTCTCTAGCATCCAGCCACTACAACAAAAATGAACAACATTCACCAATGCATTGTTCAGTGTAAACATTCTCATGCACAAAATAAAATTCTAAACAATTTTAATAAATACAATTATAAAAATGAAAGTAGACCCCCTAAAACATTATGTGTGTTTGATAGATGATACAATTATGGTTGATAATCTTACATTTTCTAATAATTCTTATAATTTGGTCCATCTTAATAAAATGATAAGTTTTTAGCACTAATAATTTATTATCACAGTAAAGCTAAATATAATGTATGTAACAAAAGTCCATATATTTGACAAATCTTTGGCAAAGTACCAGCACCATAACCAAACTATGTATGATGAGAAAATGCATATTTGCAATGGAAATATATGGTTGTGAGACATGGACATTAAATAAAATAATAGCATATGGAATCACTACTTTCAAAATGAGATGCTACAGAAGAATTTGATGTATACCATGGACAGCTAAAAAGACAAAATAAGAAGTGTTAAGATCAATAAATGTTGAAGAGAGCTAGAACTTTAACAACATCATAACAAGAAAGCTGTGTTTTTTTGGTCATATAAAGAGACATAACAGCATGTAAAGATTAATAGCTGAAGGCAGAGTTAATGAAAACGGGAAGAGGGCACCCAAGACAATGATGGTGCAGGGATATATCAGATTGCTTAAACATATCTCTAGCTTCGACAGGTCAACTCGTCCAGAATCGTGGAGTGCTCAGAGAATCCATAAGGAAAACCACATTCTGGAAAGAATATATGTCACATGATGATGAGTATGAGACAAACACATTTTATTAACTCAGTTTTGGACACTACACATATTTAAATTCTTGCGTGCAAGCTTCTGAGTAGTATAAGAGTAGAGCATTGACTTCATTATACTTAGGTGTCCCCATATGTAGGCCTATACCATCCCTCTCATTGAAGCAGCACACACCTCCAACATTTCTACTCACAGCATGTAACTTCATAGTTTCAAGCAATAATCTCCAAAGATCTAAATAAAATGGACTTGTGAAAAAAATATGTCATGATAAGGGATCAATGTCAGACCAGATGTCATGACCCATGACTTCTAGAGCGCATTCAAATGGTATGCTAAGGAGATTCCCTAAGCTTCTGAGTAACAAATTTAAAAAGGGTACATTACGGTCAAAATTTTTAACTAAACACACCATACATTATTTAATGAAATGAACTTTCACTAAGGGTGCATACAATGCAGCATCCTTCGATCTGCATACAATGTATTGAGAGGCCTGCCCCTGGAAGACACTTTGGGGGGGGGGGGGGGGGGGCTATCAGTGCATTGCACACACAGGTAGAATGATCAGTAGCAGAAGCTGTGTGTTTTTTATCTCCATGTCACTGGAGCATTATTAAGCATAATCATGCCTAATATTAAAAAGTTGGAATGTGTGGACACATCTCTTTATAATAAACCAACAAAAAATACTTGACACTAACATCTTGATTTGAAATGTATTTGTAGACTGTATTTCATGGTAAGCTTTGTCATTAACCATACAATGAATTCCTTATCTTTTCTCAAACTTTATTAAATAAAACATTTAGTCACATAACTTTATAGTACAACTTGTTCAGCAATCACAACCTACATATTAACACTGCTGCTGTTATGCTTTTTTAATTCACTTGTTTATTCCTGCTACACTTATTATCTGACAACCCAATATAACCAACATTGACTCCGGTCTTAGGTTGAAAAGATTGTGCCTTGGGCAGAGGCTTTAATCCCCCCATTTAACAAAGAAATAACTGCCACACTAATTTTTAGGTATGAGTTTTTTGAGTGAACGCTTTAAGAAATCGTTAAAAACTCAAACAATAATGTTAGGACTTTGAAACTTTCAGAGGACATTTGGTCTTCATCACTTTTATCAAAAAATATCTTATGAAGCAATCTGTCTAGTAATGGCAGTGCCACTTTCCTGTTTTCAAATAGAGTATTCCATCACTCGCTTCTGGACCAACAGATCATATCAACCTATAACCGTCATAACTTTAATTATAGTCCAATTCTGTATCTGATGCTAAGTTCATTTTATTGCTATTAATCGCCAAAATGTCTAAGAGTCATTTTCAACTGGGTAACATCAACTAAATCATCTATTTTAACTGGGTAACATCAACTAAATCATCTATTTTAACTGGGTAACATCAACTAAATCATCTATTTTAACTGGGTAACATCAGCTAAATCATCTATTTTAACTGGGTAACATCAGCTAAATCATCTATTTTCAACTAGGTAACATCAATTAAATCATCTATTTTCAACTGGGTAACATCAGTTAAATCATCTATTTTCAACTGGGTAACATCAACTAAATCATCTATTTTAACTAGGTAACATCAGCTAAATCATCTATTGTAAAGTGTTTGATCAAAAACTGCGGTCTCAGTCAAGTCCTTGTCACACCATTTTTCAGGTATGATTAATTTTACAGGTGATAATTTTAAGAATTCATTAAAATTAAAAAACAACCAATAAAGTTAGAACTTTGCCATTTTCAGATGATGTTCAGACAAGAATAAGCTTTATAGATTAAGCTTTATCTCAATCTTCACAACATGGCTTTTGCCTTACTTTGACCTTTGGAGTGGGACAATCAACTGTACCCCCAAACTTCTTAGTTGCCTCTTTATACATACATGGCAGATCACAATGTTACTATTCTTTGCTCCCCTTTCAGGCCTACAGCGCATGGGAGAACAGCAAAGCTAACAAATTCTAAGAAAACAAACACTACTGCAATTTAGTCATTTATTCACACATCAAAATTTAACATATGAACAATTTTATTTGCACACAGCATTTTCTTTTTGTTTATTTCATTCATTACAAATATACAATAAAAAGAGATTTTTATCCAAATTGCTTCGAACTAATGTGCCTTTAACCAAATAACATTTAGAAATAAAATGAAAAACACTTAAAATACCGAACTCCATCAATATATAATATAATAGCCTTGTTCTGTGGTCTCTGGAACGCTCTATAAATAGCGCATTTACATCATGGAATTCCGTTCAAGATCCAATCAAAATAATTGGTGTTGTGATGTTATTGAAAGCAGACAACATTTTTGTATACAAATGTTATTGATGCGCTAACAGGTAAACTTCTGTATCGGCTTGTGGTTAAAGTTATCTAAAATACATTATGTTTAAAATATACATATAATTCGCTTTAAATGATGGGTTAAAATGACCCAATTGCAAGAAAGCATAAAAGCAAGAGTGAAAAGCTAGATGGTTGAGTCATCAAGAGTCACTAGCTCGGATTCATGCAGCAAATGCTGCTGAGCATAGACATAGAATTGAAAGAGAGGTCATACTTGCTTTTGTTCCCATACGTTGAGCTGGGTTGACAAGAACATTGGCAATGTGAGCCATATCAGGGTAAACAACTCAATAAATTTCATCTCGATGGAATCCAAACGAATCTAGTGTTGTATATATACTAACATATGTATACAAAAATGTAAAATAACAAAGATGGCCATACATGGGTCATTTACTTGAAATGAATAACATACTCCCAGAACAAGTCATGAAATAGGCACCAAGAGTAACAGTAAAATAGAGTAACCGAAAAATAGTAAGACCAAATAAGATTTTCCATAGAACAATCCATCAGTGATCCACAAGTTGATTACACCCTCAAAAATTATTAACATCTGAAAATTGTTCATAAGTACAACCAATGGCCGTCAACATTAATTAATGCAGCAATAAAACCATATTCACAATCCTCTACAGGGTTGATATAACAAGATCAAACAATAGAGTTCAGTGAATTCAATATGACCAACATAAAACATGATATCTGCAAGTAAAACAATTGAGCCTGTCAGTTGTAGAAGTTATAGGCATATAGGTATTTATAGCATATATACTGGTAGTTACCCAGTATTTTATATGTTAGTGCAATAAATGAAGCACTATTTAAACATTGGTTAAAATACTTTGCAACTTTGATAAAATAAATTGGAAGATCTTCAAGTTATGAAGATATAATGTAGAAATAACCTGAGAATCAGATTAGTTTTCGAAGGATTTTGATTTAAACAGTCTTGCATGCCTGCTAACAACTCAAACTCATTGAATGATGTATACACTTAATGATTTACATATTTATAATGTGGGAATCGGCATCATCTAGGAAAATCTCAGGATGTCATTTATGCAAGAGG
This sequence comes from Meghimatium bilineatum, assembly GCA_034231615.1. Classification (NCBI taxonomy): domain Eukaryota; kingdom Metazoa; phylum Mollusca; class Gastropoda; order Stylommatophora; family Philomycidae; genus Meghimatium; species Meghimatium bilineatum. The sequence goes on along the minus strand of CM067318.1, from coordinate 13,945,923 downwards.
AAATTTCCAATATACAATGTATTGTTAGACTGATATTAATATACATTGACAATTGTTAGAAAATGTTCTGCTTTGCAAACGAATTCCTTTCTAGAAGAAAATTCACAAATGTTAAATTTTTACTAAAATCTCATTTTTAATAAGGTAATGTATAACTGTGAAAGGTTAAAGGTTCAAAACTGAAATATTTGAGGAAAATCATTAAAGTAACAAGAAGAAGAAGATTTGCAACTTTATCAAGATCTCAAAGTTCAACCAAGAGAAGGATTAGATTTTTGCAAGGATAGAATGGTAACACTACTAGATCAGGTTAATAGGATTATGTGATATAAAGAATCATGTGATATTCTCTCTGTAAAGGCAACGGAAAAGGTAAGCTGAGTTATGGTCCAGCGTCATAGCACATTATTTTCCCATCAGTACTCAGCTGCCTGGTTAGTGGCTGACAAGATACTGTCTTGATTCTTGATTAGGAACAAGCATTATAGCACTGGGAGGGGGGGGGAATTTCCAAATATGCCCTGCCCACTGTTCCGTCAGCTATCTAAAAGTGTATAAGCTCAGTGTCCCAGTCAGCTGATTACACGTTGTTCTGATCTTTCAAGAGAGGGAGCACTTTCTACCATCACCTCTAATCCCTCCCATTTCTACCATTCTCTGAATATATACATTGTTGCATTTGACCTACTACATGTCTTCTTGTAGGGTATTTATAATTCAGTCCTGTCTCTTCTTATCTCTGTGACGTTCACCAAAGCTTTACCAGCCAACACATTGGCTCTTTCATTTTCCTTGTCCCCAGTATGACCTGGACAGTAGACCCATGTAATGCTCTGCATGTTGTTGAGAAGAGTGACCCATTCAGTTCTGATCATACACTTTTCTATCTTGCGCAGCATACTTAGAGTCTGATAGAATCATTGAGTCTGTTGGTGGTTGCGTCGCCAGATACTGACTGACTAGTGTTATTTTCCATACTTGTTCAGTAGCGATAATGTCCTTCCTTGAACTTCCCAGAGCACAAGCTCTAGTACCCTACTCATTTGAGGTTCGTTAACCACAGGAGTAATATGTATTTCAAACCACAAATAACAAGTAAATTTGAAACCCAGCTCTGCTGTTGAGTGGCATAACACTCCTGAATTCTCTCTAAATGACATCTACACCCCAGAGTTTCTTTGTCTGTTTCAATCCCCCAAGAATGAAACTCTTTCTCTTAAGTGCAGAAATCTTAAGGGGAGGAGGTGTGTTCCAGAGCATTATTTCATACACAGAAGACTCAGCATCTTCTTGCAATGCTTTCTTTGAGAAGAAGCTTCCTACTAACAGAGGTGATCTAGAAAAGAAGGGGATAATTAAGTCATACAAAATGAATATCACTCTCTAAAAACATACACTATTTTATACAAAATAAATATATGGGCCTATGCATAAATATCATCATAAAACAACATTAGTATGGTATATGAGTAATTATATAGTTTCTGACATGGAAAAAACATACCAGTATGTTATGTAATTGTCAGAGGTTGCATATGTCAGATTAATGCACATATTACTGTAAGAACTTGCATATACGTTGAGTTTATACCATGGTGTAGTGTCACTGGGAAGCTCCTTGCTTAATAACTAGACACCTGTTGTCTGCGGCAAGTTCAATCAAGACAGGTGGTATAAGACACTTGTTGTTCAGCTCTTCTAATCCCTGATGTAAAATAAATAATTAATGATTATATATATGTATGATAAATAAAGATGACATCTGAAATCAGTGTTCTATACACGAGTGAGATTAGTGTTATATACACGAGTGAGATTAGTGTTATATACACGAGTGAGATTAGTGTTCTATACACGAGTGAGATTAGTGTTATATACACGAGTGAGATTAGTGTTATATACACGAGTGAGATTAGTGTTCTATACACGAGTGAGATTAGTGTTATATACACGAGTGAGATTAGTGTTCTATACACGAGTGAGATTAGTGTTCTATACACGAGTGAGATTAGTGTTCTATACACGAGTGAGATTAGTGTTATATACACGAGTGAGATTAGTGTTCTATACACGAGTGAGATTAGTGTTATATACACGAGTGAGATTAGTGTTATATACACGAGTGAGATTAGTGTTATATACACGAGTGAGATTAGTGTTATATACACGAGTGAGATTAGTGTTATATACACGAGTGAGATTAGTGTTATATACACGAGTGAGATTAGTGTTATATACACGAGTGAGATTAGTGTTCTATACACGAGTGAGATTAGTGTTATATACACGAGTGAGATTAGTGTTATATACACGAGTGAGATTAGTGTTATATACACGAGTGAGATTAGTGCTATATACACGAGTGAGATTAGTGCTATATACACGAGTGAGATTAGTGTTATATACACGAGTGAGATTAGTGTTATATACACGAGTGAGATTAGTGTTATATACACGAGTGAGATTAGTGTTATATACACGAGTGAGATTAGTGTTATATACACGAGTGAGATTAGTGTTCTATACACGAGTGAGATTAGTGTTCTATACACGAGTGAGATTAGTGTTCTATACACGAGTGAGATTAGTGTTCTATACACGAGTGAGATTAGTGTTATATACACGAGTGAGATTAGTGTTCTATACACGAGTGAGATTAGTGTTATATACACGAGTGAGATTAGTGTTATATACACGAGTGAGATTAGTGTTATATACACGAGTGAGATTAGTGTTATATACACGAGTGAGATTAGTGTTATATACACGAGTGAGATTAGTGTTATATACACGAGTGAGATTAGTGTTCTATACACGAGTGAGATTAGTGTTCTATACACGAGTGAGATTAGTGTTATATACACGAGTGAGATTAGTGCTATATACACGAGTGAGATTAGTGCTATATACACGAGTGAGATTAGTGTTATATACACGAGTGAGATTAGTGCTATATACACGAGTGAGATCTGTGTTCTATACACGAGTGAGATTAGTGTTAAACACATGAGTGAGATTAGTGTTATATACACGAGTGAGATTAGTGTTATATACACGAGTGAGATTAGTGCTATATACACGAGTGAGATCTGTGTTCTATACACGAGTGAGATTAGTGTTAAACACATGAGTGAGATTAGTGTTATATACACGAGTGAGATTAGTGTTAAACACATGAGTGAGATTAGTGTTATATACACGAGTGAGATTAGTGTTATATACACGAGTGAGATTAGTGTTATATACACGAGTGAGATTAGTGTTATAGATACGAGTGAGATTTAATAACTAGAATGTCAGAGACTTATATAATAAAGAGGTACTGGGCTGCAATACATAAACAGTCTTCTTCTTCTATGATTGTTTTCAAAGTTCTTCTGGTTAGCATTATGCAGCCTAGAGAATGGAATGCATTGTTCATGGTTTAAAGTGTGGCTGTGACAACTTTGTCTTTTAGTCTGACCCATCTGTCTTCAGCATACTTTGGGTCACTTTGTCCTATGAAATTGGAACATGGACTCCACCCTGAATGTCCTTACCCATGTCTCTAAAACATGCATTGGCAACAGTGCTGCAACTCTTTGCCAATGCAACATACTGTTGTGTTCATATAACACTGACGTAGTATGCTGATTTTATGCATCAAGGTACACATTTACATACGGTCAATGTTCTAGAATCATAGTTGGAGTAACTTTGTTTTAAGCCACTTACACTTTCGGATATTCAAAAGGGATTGTGGGTGCATTGTGAATGCAAAGACATTAATTCTAAAACACATTTCTGGAATCCATTTATGTCTTCATAACTTGCAATCTCTATCACTATTATTTTCTTCTGTGTTTTTTTCTGGAAACGTGTATTTCCATTCTCATCTGCACAGTTTTCTAGAGATTTACATGCGGAAGAATATTCTCATCTCTATTTTTTTAAATAGAAATTGCAAATAAAATAATTTTCCCATCTGTGTTGTTTTGTGTGGAGACACACAATATAAAAGAATTTTCCCATCAGTGTTGTTTTGTGTGGAGACACACATATAAAATAATTTTCCCATCTGTGTTGTTTTATGTGGAGACACACATATAAAATAATTTTCCCATCTGTGTTGTTTTGTATGGAGACACACATATAAAATAATTTTCCCATCAGTGTTGTTTTATGGAGAAGTTCATGTGAAAGAATATTCTTGAAACTGCTTATCATCCATATACCCATAACTCTTGATGGTCATTGAAGTACTACTACATTGAATGCATCAATACACAGAATTCTCATCTGTTTCTATCTTCAGTAAAGGAGATGACTGGAAACATTTTGACCTGTTCAGTTTTTTAATGTTGCCTGCCTGTGATTTTCTTTGCTTCTCCCATGTTTCTTTTACCTTCAACTGTAACCTGCAAGATCATTTTTAACGCAGAATAATGTCTGCATACATGTCCAAACCATGACATCATTTCCATACAGGAAAAACAGCAATAATTTAAAATATGGAATCATACAGGTAATATCCGAACCTGTGACGAAAGTAAGACAGTGAAAAGTAATCTTGGACTGTCAAGGTAGCATATCTTATTCAAGACATAGCCATCAACTCGGCATCCCTTGACTGTAGTGGTTCTGTAGGCATTATAAATTCATTAAGTTTTTTTGCCATTGCTTTCTGAACAGTGTGGATGCATAATAGAATGTGGCTGGATTTAAACTACCTTGGCCATTAAAAGCACACCCTAAACCCTGCTGCCACTGAGCATGACATTATCTGTATGATCCTATACTTGAAATTGAAGGCCAAGGTATCTGATTAATTCTAGTCACAGGAAGTTATATATCCAGAATGCTCAGAAAGCAATGGAAACTTACTGACAATATATTGCCTCTAAAATCACCAGTCAAAAAATTATTGTTTAATTGAGACATCCTAACTTGGAAATGCTACAATGGAACACCATTACAACGAATCTGGTTTTAATGAATTTCCCTCTTTAACGACACTTTTCAAAATCCTCAATTATTTTCACTATTTGCCTCAATTTAAAAAACTCATTATAAGAAATTCATATAACCAAATATCTCTCTATAACGCACTATTTGAAATTTGTATTCATAAAAAAAGTATAGGCTCTGGATGTGACCTATGTGTGTGTGTTTAAAAAGTTTCTATTTGAGGCATTCAACTGTTATCAGTGTGGCATATGTTATTGGCAGTGCATGTGGGTTGTTTTTTGTCATGATATCTTTGACTGTCGTGGTTTGGACAAAGGTTAGGCCAGCGTCATTATTTAGCCATGACCAGTCTCCAGTTACCACCAACTGTCTCGATTTAGCAGATTCCAGCCTAGTGAAATATAAGACCCAATGAAAATTGGAAAGAAGCATTTTACAGTGACACATTTGGCTTCCTGTGATTTTCATTGGTCACTTTTGTATATAATTTGTGGCGACAGACAATGAAAATTACAGGAATAGGTAGAATTAATCATTTCAGAATGTTTACTTTATACTTAGTCAATAGATCTTATAAACCAATGGTCACGGAACAATTACGTGCAGAAAATTGGAGTGGGTGTGTAGGCGGGAGGCATTATTTTTCATTGGATGTCTATTCTCTGCACTAAGTCAACTTAAAGTTCCCTTCAAAGCATCCTGTGCATCTGAAAGCTTAACACAATGGTCGCCTTGCCTGTGTTTAAGTCTTGAAAAAAACTTATCACAATGGTTTCTGCTACATGTACATCTATCCAGAACTGTACATGCGTGTCCTGAAAAAAAACCACTACAGCCAAAAACTGCTGGGTTGATGGCTATGTTCAGAATAGGATACACTAGCAAATAGTTTTTATAGGTGTGTCCAGCATCATGTGTCTAATATAGTCTTGCTGTTCTATCAGGTCCATCCTTTTAAAGTAAGGTATTTGTCTTTTCCTGTAATTTAATTGGTAACTTTTTGTCAACAGCCAATGAAAGCCAAGGGAAAAGTCACATGTGTCAAGTAAGGATGATTTCTAATTTATCCAATAGGTCTTATGAGGCGCATTCAAACGAAACTTCACTGTAATAAGGTCATTCGATCATGGACAACTATACACACTGAAAAGGGGGAGGAGGGGGGGGGGGGTGGCAGTGTAGGTAGGTGAGCTTACATTTCATTCACCTGAATTAAACACATGACGTTAGTTTGGCTTGTTAAAACTCTGGTGTTGGGGAAACACTGTCTATTCTAAATGAAAATTAAGTCTTAGTTGGTTGAAAGTGAAAAGAAACTATGGTGAAAGTACCTGTAATTGGCAGAAAGACTGGATCTGTGTATCTGTTTAAAAAAACAAAACAACTGATACGTGGAGGAGAGGCGAGTAACAAAACATTGATACACCATTCTCTTAGTTGATAGGTGGTGATTACATCATGGAGACCTAGAGACCAATGCACAAGGGAAACAATAATTGAAAGGGTCATAAAGTATGTTAATAATTATTATAACTGTATAATTGTTATAATCGTTATAACCAATTTTAGGTTATAATGCACGTTTTCTGTCAGACCCGACCAATTTGTTATAATAGGATTCCACTGTACCAACAGATGAAGCAAGACATTTGGAAAGTGAACAACAAAAAGTGGACAGATAAATTGCAGAATCTCAAACTTCAGTTACCTCTCCAAAGTAGGAAACTAACGGAGATATCTCACAAATTATAGTGTCTTCCTCATCTTGACTTTGTTGACTGAAATAAAAAGCCACATCAAATGTTATTAACACTTTACATAATACTATCAAACAATAGTTGGTTTTTATTTATTATTCTACTTAATGTTGACATAAACTTTAAATATAAAATGTGAATATACTGGCATAGTTGTTAAGTCTTTTTATTTATGCCCGAGAGGTCATAGGTTTGAACCCCATTTGTGAAGTTCTGTTAAAAAAAATTGGACATTTTCAGAGATCCCTTAGGATATTGCTTAAAGCTACGGCATTAAGTGTTATGATTGGCACTTTCGGCAGGTGGCATTTCCCTTCATTGAAAATGGAGTACGTATAGCTCAAATATTTCTTTATTTTCTGCTTGTCTTATACTCCTTTATGCCTTGTAGTGTCAAGGGTAGAAGAATTATCTGGAAATGGTTTTTGTGTGTGCTTCATATATGTTTATTTTTGTTGACTCTTTTATTTCTGTCATCCATCATTTGTATGGTCTGCCCCTGGCTTTGTGTCTGTACAGCCTTTTGAGGAGCAGTCTGATGGTAGTCTGGAAGTATGTGAAAATCACGTAATCTGTTTTCGTATGTAATCCAAGATTTGCACTGTGTTTGTTAGTCTTCTGATGTTTTCACTCTGAGAATTCTATATAGACAAGTCATTACTGCTATGAAAAGTTTTCTTTTGGCATGTTGTTAGTGTCCACGTTTGACATTGGTAGCATAATAATGGTATGATGATCATTTTATATAGTGCAATTTTGGTGTTCATGTTCACATGTTTGTTTTTGAAAATAGAAGACATCTGTCCTAAGATCTGGTATGCTATGTTGCATCTATGTTGGATTTCTTTGGTATTTTTCCCATTTGATGATATGATGCTTCCAAGATAAGTGAATTCTTTCACTTGTTTAAGTTGTTGGTCATTGATGAAAAGAGTGGTATTTCTTTATGTTTTTGCGATACATATTACTTTTGTTTTTTCTATGTTTATCTGCAGGTTCAGTCTCCACATGTTGTATGCTGTCTATTTATATGTTATTGTAGTTGTTCTTCTGATGTTGATATTATTGCTTGATAGTCTGTAAAAAACAAGTTCGTTCAGGAGATTGTTTAGGTTGTATTTTTCTTTAGTGTTGGCAATTTTATATGTACAATTGATATACTTGATCAATAACAAGGGAGATAGAACATCCTTGTTGCACGGCAGAGTTTATGTCGAATTTGTCTGAAAGCCATACACTCGTTCTAACTGCCCAGTGACTACTGTGTAACTACTCCTGCAAAGTTTATTAGGTGTTGTGGAACCCCATATTTTGATAGTATTTTCCATAGTTGTTTGCCTGTCTACTCCTTCGAAGGCTTTTTCATGGTCGACAAATATAATATACAATTTTTGGTTGTTTTCAGTTGCTTTTTCAGTTCTTGTTTGGAATATGTGCCTACCTGTTTGATTATTCCCCTTGGCTATGTTTATCAGTACCAGTATATGTTTATCATTTATAAATTCATATATAAATTTATTTAGGGTTAGAGTTAGGTATGTGAGACATAACTCCCCTAACCCTAAAAAATTAATATTTAAATTAATTATTGATTAATTGTTGATATAATATTTATATTAATTATTCCTACAATAAGCAAGTAGGGACGAAATCCAAACAAGAAATGTTTTTTTTCTGCCAGTTGTCTGTGTAAAAATGGCATATGTACTGCTCTTGTTCTTAGCTTACAGAATCACATTTTAGTGTTGTTAAATTGTGGTTCAATGAATATTCTTTCTAGAATTCTGTTGAAAATTTGTCCAATGTCGCTTAGAAGTGAAACACCTCTGTAATTTTGTACAATTGCTTTTGCTGCCTTTTTTCTTCCAAATTGGAATTATTACAGTGTTTTTTTTCCAGTTGTGGTGTTTCTTGAATTACATATTCCATATTCAACAGCCTATGAAAACATTCTATCCCTATATTGCTAATAGGCTAGATGATCAAATGAAACAAATACTGTATGCATTTTCAACCATTGTTCTGCTCATTGTTCAACCATCAGATAATGATTATTTGAATGAGAACAGGCCATGATTCTGTGTGCCCTACAAAACTTGTGTACGAAATGGACATACTCAGATGAAGGAATAAAACTGTAATGCTAGACAGGTATTGATATGGATTCCACATGGAAAGAGAAGATGGGGAAACTAAGGTGATGTTGCCAATGTGGATACCTCAGGATTTTAGAGATGTTTAGGTGAGGCATAGACCAAAACAATTGAGAATAACTTGACAAATTTAAAAAATGAGCTTGCTCTATTATATTGACATCATGTGGAAAGACCATTGCAGCAATGGTTACTAGATAAAATAAGAAATTAGGAAAAGAGTAGGTATAATATCATGTATTGAACATATTGAAAGAAAGCAAGTAAAATGGTTTGGTCACCTTATCAGAATGAACTCAGACCAAATACCAATAAGAAAATATAGCAAAAGAATATCCGGACATAAAGTCAGAGGTGGACCAAAATAACGGTGGATAGTAACAACAAGATCATTCAATCAATCAATAAATCCATAACCCTTCAGGGTCATAGGGGTACCACAATGGATGTCTCAGCACACAGAGTCCTTCAGTGAATTCTATCCTCAGCGATGCGGATGAGTGTGGAAATATCTTGCCCTGTCTATTCCTTGATGTTGTCTGTCCATGTCTTTATTTGCCCTCTGCTTCTTCCACCCTTGACAGTTCCCTGCAGCATTGTTTTTGACAAGGAATCGTGCCTGCATACATGCCCGAACCATGCTAGTTTCCGTCGTTTCACTATTGAAAGCAATGGCTCCTGAACACCTGCACATATCTCTACTTTATTTCTTACGTACACATTAGTCTTATGTTCCCTATAGAAAATTCGTAGAATTCGTCTGTAGAATTTGTACTCCAAAACCTGTAATCTTCTCTCCATGTCCGCAGTGAGTGTCCAACTCTCACAACCATACAACACAACAGAAAGCACCAGTGAATTATACAGTTTGATTTTCACTCCAACACTGATGTTGCTTTTCCAAATCACAGTTAGCCTTGACAAGGACGCTAAAGCCATCTCCAGCCTTATTTTTAGTTCTGCTTTGCATTAAAAAACAGCAAGATAGCCTTGAACAAACATGGACTCAAACACATCTGGCCTTGGAATGACATCTGATCCTCCCACCCCTATGCTTAATGGCAAAGATGGATACTACAACCATCATTCATCTGTAAAAATGTGGAAAGGCAATAGACAATAGGGGAAAAACCTGTAGAGCAAAACTAAGTAAAATGTAAACTTAAGCGATTCATACATGGCTTATGCTCATAGAGGGTCAGGGGCTTTTTTATTGATGTCTGCATCTTGCTTGCTTTTCTTACTAACCTAATTTGTGTCTCTGATCATTATTTTCTTATTAAATGCTGCTGGTGTTCATTCATAATACAATAAAATCTGTGTACAAAGAAGTTAATGACCAATAATGAATACACAAAAATAAAGTAAATTGACTGGACATCTGTGGCTATATCAATAGCAATGTAAACAACTGCAAAAAAATCAAGCAAGTTTGATCAAGGATGGCTTTGAGATTGGTGATTATTATGTGTTATTAGAACCATCTCGTATAGCTGGCCTACTATCGATATGGCTACAGACGTCCACCGTTCAGTGGAAGTGGTAAAAACACTGAACATATTAGCCACCATGCTGAAGTTGGATGTTTTGTGCCATTAGTACAATTAAAATGGCGAGACAACATATTTTCGTCCTGCTGGAAATCTAATAGGACCATTGTCCTGTTGTAAGAAAAATCCAGTGGGAGTTTTTATACAAATTTAAAAAAAAAAAGGAAAGTCAGAAATTAATAGTTACGAAACTCACCAAGTGTCACCATTCTGTTGATTGTTATTATTTCTGGAGAATTAAACAATAGAAGAAGCTACACATCAAAGCACATGCAACAAATAGCATAAAGAGTGTGCACACAAATAAATGATGTGGTCCAATGAAAGTACAATAGACTTGTGCAACACATTTAAATGAACAAAGCTGACAATGTGTATAACATTCAAGGAAATGATAATACTTTTAAACAGCAAATAGCATGTTCAATTTTACTTCTACCTATCTATCTATCCGTAACCATTCAGGGTCGTAGGGGTACAACATTGGATGTTTCAGCACATAGAGTCCTCCAGCGATTTCTATCTTCAACGATGCAGAGAAGTGAGGAAGAATCTTGTCCTGTCCATTCCTTGATGTTTTCTGTCCATGTCTTTATTTGCCCTCCTCTGCTTCTTCTCCCTTCGATGGTTTCTTATTTTACACACTTTTAAATATCTTGTTATCAATTAAGTAGCATATTCGTAACATTTATCTCAATGAAAATGTATGTTTTTCATATTTTTACCAATATAGTATCATACTCCTAACATTTCTACCAATATAGTATCATACTCCTAACATTTCTACCAATGAAGAGTCAATTTTTTATATTTCTACCATAGTTTTAATATTTCAAACAATGTAGTTCAATGTTTCTTTCTACCAATAAAGTTACATATTCCTATCATGAATCTGTTAAAGGACTGTCTGAAGGTTACGCCAGATTAACCACCTTAAAACTTAGTAAATGTCACACAAGTGAAGGTTTTCTCTTGTGGGCACCCCATAGTACTTCATCTGTACTATTAGGTTTTTACCGTCCTCTGAGTAGGAGGTTTCTTTGAAAATAACCACACGCTACTGAATGTTTGAGACTTCTGAGTTTATAAAAGCTTTGCTACCACTATTTAAGAATTCATAATACGGATATTATGTTATGTGTTTGTTGTTACTGAGGATATTTCAATACCTGTACGGGATGTTTGTTGTTGTTGTAATAGTCCTTGTCTCGATTGGTCCGTTCGGGTGACTTTGTGTGCACGATTTGAATGGCTTGATGAAATCGCATCTTTTTTGGAGATGCGGTTAGTCAAGTACTGAAAAACGCGTGTGCAATTGTTGCTAGGCGATTTGGTGCCGTAGAACGGACTGGTTCAATTCCCGTTAGTCTCACTATTTAAGAGAGCTTTACACATGTCCAGCAACATAATCTATGCCTTCATCTGTAAAAGCTGTGTCATGACCTACATATGGGAAATGGATAAGAGGCCAAGAGACCAATTCTGTCAACATCTGCACAATATTAACCAGTCATCGGGACTCCAGTTTCTCTAGATGCTTGTTACCTTCAAATGAATGGCATGACATTTGTGTGCCGTGGATGACCAGACTTGGTATGCATGTGAGAACCAGTATATTCATTAATTTGATACCTGCTGCATTTCAGTCTTGACATCCTTCATCTCTGCACATAGATATTGTGTTTTGTTGATTTCTCATTTATTTTCAACCTTTCAATTATTGTATTATCATTTATATGCATGCCCTATCTGGTAAGTGCTTTCATTTGTATAATGTGTTGTGATGTTAACTAGTTAGTTAGTAGTCAGTCAATCATCATCATTGCATTCCAGACATGTAAATAGATGCTCTGATCACTACTGGACTGTATCCACAATTATACTATGACTGACAGTTCCAGTTCTCTGTTGATTGACACAAATTTTCTCATTAGCTAACAGTAGTGCTAATTTCTGCCAACGTCATATTTCAATTCCAGTTTCTGTAATCTGGACATGGAAAAGTACTCATTACCTGCATATTAATCACATTTCTGTGTTGTTTCTCTTAAGGAGTTCAAAATGTTCACCCAATCCATTGTTCTGTCACCCAAAGAAGTAGAATGTAAGAAAGTCAATTTTCTCTCTTGTTCCCTTGAAAGCCCACACGACCAGGGAGGAAAATTAATGTGATGCATTCAAATATCGACCTCTCTCCCTTGCCATCCACTGGAAGTGATTGATTTCAAGCAATAACGAGAAAACATGATTACGCTCATAATCGTGTAACTAATCCAAATGCAAAGAATACTACAGAACCGAATCCTTTGCAGGTGTCAGAAATCAACCAATCAGGATCAATTACAATAGACACGGTTTTATAGCATCCTTTGCATTTTGGTCAGTCTCGTGATTACGCACATATATGTGTCTCCTTATTTACATTTTGGTCAGTCTCGTGATTACGCACATATATGCGTCTCCTTATTCACATTTTGGTCAGTCTCGTGATTACGCACATATATGCGTCTCCTTATTCACATTTTGGTCAGTCTCGTGATTACGCACATATATGTGTCTCCTTATTCACATTTTGGTCAGTCTCGTGATTACGCACATATATGCGTCTCCTTATTCACATTTTGGTCAGTCTCATGATTACGCACATATATGCGTCTCCTTATTCACATTTTGGTCAGTCTCGTGATTACGCACATATATGCGTCTCCTTATTCACATTTTGGTCAGTCTCGTGATTACACACATATATGCGTCTCCTTATTCACATTTTGGTCAGTCTCGTGATTACGCACATATATGCGTCTCCTTATTCACATTTTGGTCAGTCTCGTGATTACGCACATATATGCATCTTCTTATTCACATTTTGGTCAGTCTCATGATTACGCACATATATGCGTCTCCTTATTCACATTTTGGTCAGTCTCATGATTACGCACATATATGCGTCTCCTTATTCACATTTTGGTCAGTCTCATGATTACGCACATATATGCGTCTCCTTATTCACATTTTGATCAGTCTCGTGATTACGCACATATATGCGTCTCCTTATTCACATTTTGGTCAGTCTCGTGATTACGCACATATATGCGTCTCCTTATTCACATTTTGATCAGTCTCGTGATTACGCACATACATGCGTCTCCTTATTCACATTTTGGTCAGTCTCATGATTACACACATATATGCATCTCCTTATTCACATTTTGGTCAGTCTCGTGATTACGCACATATATGCATCTCCTTATTCACATTTTGGTCAGTCTCATGATTACGCACATATATGCATCTCCTTATTCACATTTTGGTCAGTCTCATGATTACGCACATATATGCATCTCCTTATTCACATTTTGGTCAGTCTCGTGATTACGCACATACTGGTATATGCATCTCCTTATTCACATTTTGGTCAGTCTCATGATTACGCACATATATGCATCTCCTTATTCACATTTTGGTCAGTCTCGTGATTACGCACATATATGCGTCTCCTTATTCACATTTTGGTCAGTCTCGTGATTACGCACATATATGCATCTCCTTATTCACATTTTGGTCAGTCTCGTGATTACGCACATATAAGTCTCCTTATTCACATATTGGTCAGTCTCATGATTACGCACATATATGCATCTCCTTATTCACATTTTGGTCAGTCTCGTGATTACGCACATATATGCGTCTCCTTATTCACATTTTGGTCAGTCTCGTGATTACGCACATATATGCGTCTCCTTATTCACATTTTGGTCAGTCTCGTGATTACGCACATATATGCATCTCCTTATTCACATTTTGGTCAGTCTCGTGATTACGCACATATATGCGTCTCCTTATTCACATTTTGGTCAGTCTCGTGATTACGCACATATATGTGTCTCCTTATTCACATTTTGGTCAGTCTCATGATTACGCACATATATGCGTCTCCTTATTGTCACTCATATTCACTTCCAGTGGACAGCAATCCTCAAGCTACTATTTCATGAACATTACTGCATTTTCCTGTTAAGGAGTGCAGGGAGGCTTTAATTTGTGGAAATAAAGGTTACTTTTCATAGCTGTTGCCGTTACATGTACAGGAAGAAATTTGTGCTTTGTCTGCTTGTAACATTGTAGGTAATACAGTAAATACATCAGTGGGTAAATATATCTCATTAAGTAACAGAAGGTAATTATATTAAACTATGAGTTTAACTCCAATTTAATATTGTTATTAATATATTTGTTACATATAGGCCTAGTTGTGAAAGCTGGAAAGTAGTAGAGGTATAGAAGAATAAATTCAATTCATTTAAAAATAAATATCTTTAACAAATTTTAAATATTGGCTGGAAAGAATTTAAGTCTTTTAATGAGATTTATGTCTTTAAAAATTAACATAAATAAGAGAAGATACCAAACAGCAATGCAAGAAAGAGTAAGAAAAAAACTATTGGCCTATATCAGACATGTACATAGAATGAATGAAAATAGATTTCCACTGTTGTCATGTGACACATTCTTTCTAGAACGTAGTCTGCTTTATGAATCTCCTGAAATTGCTGTGGTCTTTATTGTATTCGAAGGCAAGTTGTCCTTCTTCCTCTAGCGACATGTGCATGCACTCCTGAATATCTCTAGTGCAATGACTTCATTGAAACTGTTTTTAATTCAATTTTCAACTGTAGAGGTATGCCTCTACTGCCTTCTATAGCCACCTCCAACAACACTCTTTCCATGCCATCATGTCTCTTCATATGACCAAAAAAACCTAAATTTCTTCTTAATATGGTGTTTAATAGCCAACCTTCTTGAACATTGATTTTTCTTAGCACGTCTTGGTTGGTCTTTCTTGCTGTCCATGGTATTCTCAGGACTCTTCTATAGCACTTAATTTCGAAGGCCTCTAATCTCTTGGTTGTAGTTTTATTTATTATCCACATTTCACAGCCGTAGCTCGCCACTGGAACACAGATGTATGTAACAAACATACTTTAGTTCCCGTGCTTGCCACATGTCACAGTTTTTTCAGTTGTTTTAATTTGGACATCACTATTACTGTTCTTCTCCTGATCTTGACCACACAGTCTCCTGCACTGTTTGTGTTAGCTCCTAGATATACTAAATTTTTCGAATTTGACTTCCACTACATGCATTAAAATAGATAACAGATGGAGAAAAAAAAAAGAGAGGAAGATCAAGAGAAACACATCATAGAACAATCATCAAATACAGTGTATATACTATAGATCTAAGCAACATGCAAGCAATACACAGAGCAGTGTTACATTGCTTGAACTAGACAGCACATATTCAGCACTGAAAAAGTATAGATAGATAGATAGAATCATGACTATGTTTGTCTAATTTTATATAAAATGTAGGTTGAAATTTGAAGGGAGAATGTTACAACACAAGTATGACATATATGTTGATCATGCAATAAGAATTGCTATTAAAACAATATGCATATGTCTTACCTCTGTATGTCTGTGTAGGGACTGCCATCAGAATGCACAAATCTTCCCCCAGCTGCTAATACTAAGCGGTGGTGCAAACTCATAAGATCATCACGACATGTTGTAGGTGTGTCTTTTGGCTGACCATCTGCATTTTTCAGGGGGGAGAATTCATCTTCTCTAAGAACCTCCCAGACTCCAAAGTTCCTGGCACATTTTGAAACACACAAACACAGACAAAACCAGGCACATAGAACAGAGGATGAAGATGATAGTGGTTTGTGATAGCAGAAAAAAATGGAAGGCCGGAAAAACATTTCAGGAACAAAGCAACAGTTGCAATGTGGACAAAGATATATTTACATTCATATTTTGCAATATTTGTGAGCACCAATATAGAAAAAACATTTAATTTGAAATGAATTGTTAAACAATTGCACCATTCATGTTTTAATTAGTTAGTTTATAAATATTGCACATAAATATAGAAATATTATATATTTCAAATAATTTATAATTAATTTTATTATTTAATATAGTAATTGCATAATAAAGCGCACATTTAAGACAAAGCAATGTTACAAGCAGGATCATTTGCATAAAACAAAGCAACAATAGGCAAAAGCAATTTCCCAAGCATCCAGACAAATACATAAACACAACAAGACAAGAAGAGAAAAAAAATAAAACAAGCCCCATTAGTTCTTGTTACTGCATTTAAATAAATAAAACAAAGCATATATATTTGTTTAAAAAAAACAACCCAAACATGCAATTTAAACAGAATATGAACTATCTAAATCAGTGTTTCCCAATGTGGGGGCCACTCCCCACAGGGGGGCAATTTTATTGTCCAGGGGGCAATTTGAACATGTTGCAATTAGGTATCATTTAGAGAATAAACAATTTTTTAATATAGCAAAATATGTACATGTTACATAGGGGGGCATCAGAATTTTAGAATGACTTAGGTGGCACTTTAGAATGAACTTTTTTTATTCCCAAAACACGGAAACACTGATCTAAATAAACAAATCATAAATATGAAATTTTACTTCCATGAATAACATAATAATAAGCAGTAAATTACTATTTCTACAACTGGGTACAAATAACATATGAGAACTTGTTCATCATGACAGATGGTCTGAAACTAACTTGTAGGCTCTATCATTTAGTGTTTGGTGGGAATAAGTTGAACAATTCCTCTCATGGATATATCCGCAGATCCAAGATCAATTGTCTGGCATGTGTGGCAGAGGAACTAATCAAATAGTTCTGCCGGGCACAAACTTGGTTGAGACTTTGAAACCCAGGATTGATAAAATTATTTCACTTGGCAAAGTTGACAAAAGTGGTGTCAAGAAATAAAACAATGTTGTTCGTCCATCACAAGATGATGATGACCATTTGTTACATCCACTTTTGAAAATTCAATTTTAGTTATGTCCTTGATTATGAGTTCATAGATGGCTAATGAGCCCTATTCGAGCTGTAAATGTCTTTGGACAGTTCGGACATGGAATGATGACTGTAGACGGATCTTGGTCTATCCGTGACTTTCTAGCTGCTCTCCGCTGTTGAGCTGCTACATTTTCCCTCTTTTCACAAGATGATGCGCTCTTTTTTATTTTAGAACACCATGTAGATCTATTTTGTGCAAGTTCTTCCCATGTATCTTGGTCTATTTCAAAGGCTTTCAGTGAGTTCTTTAACGAGTCCTTGTAGCGCTTCCTTTGGCTACCTTGAGATCGTATACCCTTCTCTAGCTCACCATAGAGAAGTATCTTTGGCAGACAATGGTCTGGCATACACACCAAATGACCTGCCCAACGAATCTGTGTCTGCATCAGGATTGTGTCAATGCCTGGGATACCAGCTCTATCAAGAACAGTGGTACCTGGAATCTTGTCTTGCCATCTGATGTTCATAACTTTTCTGAGACAATTTGTATGAAAATGATTGAGTTTTTTCACATGACAACAATAGTCATAAAGCAGTGTCCTTTATGGGATAAGCTACAATTATTTTAATTTTATTTCTGATCAATTTGATTGGTTGTGGAAGAAGCATTGGAATAGTATGTTGCTAGACTGTAGCATTGGATGTTGCTAGACTGTAGCATTGGATGTTGCTAGACTGTAGCATTGGATGTTGCTAGACTGTAGCATTGGATGTTGCTAGACTGTAGCTCTGTGTGCTCTTCTTCCTCCTAGACTTCTATATTGTGTTCCGATGATTATTTAATTAGCAGCACTATTCAGGATTGCTTTCCATGTGACATGATCTTCCACCAATTTTTTTCTAGGTGTCAGAAGCAAGACAAAAGCATTCATTGTTGTTCTGCATATATCTCTGTATTGTGACAGGTGAACTCTTCTCAGTGCACGCTGTGAGTGTTACTCTCATGCAATATTTATTTTGTGAAATGCCTGTTGTTCATTCTCTAACATAGCCAAGCCACCTGCCATCTATGACATAATATATTTCTGTTGAAAGCTTATTAAACAAGTAGCAAATCTGACAACCAGAAACCAATATGGTGATCCATTTTCTCTCTACACTAATAGGAAGCCATCTCTGTAAGCTTTCTTTTTATGCAAAAAGCTGATTGATATCCATTACATAATTCTATGTAGTAGCCTAACTATTTATTTTCCACTTTGTGTTTGTTTCTCCCTATATTGAAAAGTAGATCTTTCCATCTCTCCGAAATATAGTATGATTCTTATGATGTATGAAATATAATCCATAATCCATGACGCTGATGGATGTAATTTACAAGTCCAATCTGAGCCACAAAGAGTCTTCCACAGTATGTACAAGGTATCACATGCACCATTGTGGGCTGTTGTGTGCCTTCTTAGATGTGCAGCCCTTCAACTAACTGCTATAACTTTCTAATTTGTCTTTATATTATTCATGATCATGTACACTCTCACCAGTGGATGGCCTGAGATGTGTTCAGGAGCTATGCTCGATTGACAGTCTGTTAGGAAGTCATAAAGTTGGTGATGTCAAGTTTAGACTGTCTCCAAAAGGATCACAGTCTTGTCAACCATTACATATAAAGTCTGATTTTATGTGAATTTATGAGTATGAGGCACAATAATTTATCGAACCACCAGATATGAAGGTAAATTCAAGTCACAGGATGTGGACCAAATAGACCATGGTGAGAAACATAGGAAACTGTGGTCATCCACTGCATTGAACTTCATTCCAGTCATCTTGATTCATCTTGCCACTGGTTTCAAATGAGGTCAGACACGAAGGTGAGGTTGAGGCTTCACACAATTTCTCCTCATGTAAATCAAAATCCCTACTGCAAGTCCTTTTCATGTCCATAAATAGGTAAGTGGTGCAATAATACACCAAAATTGTGTCTTCACTTTTTTGTCCACTGATGAACCAAGATTACATGTTGTAATTTATAGGTCTAATGACAAATAATATTCGCTTAGGTGTAAGTGATCCATCTGAATCTATTTACATACCATCTTTAGAATAATCACCATCTAATTCTAATTCATCGTCCTCTGAATCATAAACTAAAAAACTTGTTCAGCTGTTTTTGAACACACAAAAATACTGATTTTCACATTAGTTTAAAATACTAACGAAATTAACAATATATGTAACACCATTTTGTGAAGCAGCTATCCCACAATGCAATTTGTACATCGTGTCATAAGTAAAATGAGTAAATCGATTTATTAATAATAATTATATGAGGAATTGTTTTGTGAAGTCAAAATACAGAAAAATTGGTATTCCTGAGCAGCAATATTTAGTGTAAATCCTGGAATACCAGGTTCTAAGAGTTAAGGTTGAAACGTTGAAAATGTCTTGTATATTCGTTTGATTTCATCCATATACCACATAGTCCAATGGTCTTCATAAAACTATGACAAAACTTGTTTTCTACGTACTATAGATCTGAATGAACTGAATGATGTCTATTTAACACATAATGTACACAATGCCACTGGGAGCAACTTGAGGCTTCATTAAATATGGCGGTAAGCCACTTGCAGTGACTCTGCAGTAGTACTGATAATTACACACATATAATAGAACAAATAACATTTGAAAATGGGTGACAATATTAACTGATTCCAGCCGGGGAGACTTATACAAGTCAGTAAACCGTATGTCTTCTGGCCGGAAAGACTTCTATAAGTCATACTCCAATGACATTCATGTTGTTGTTTTCGGTATTTATATCAACATAAGAATGTTTCCAATCGAAAGTGTAATATGTCTACATTACTTCTTGCAATATTTTTATGTGTATTGATATCAATTTTGTTAAGTTATTGATACGTTTTGATAATGGGGGTCTGTGACGTCATTTTTCCTTATATGTTTTATATATATTTTCCAATTTACTTATTTTCGTAAAATAATAACTATTTTATTTGATTTGGTCTCATTTATTATGAAATCCAATCTGGCAAATGCTTCTAGCATCGTGTTTGCAAATTTACGCCATTTTGTAAGAAAAATTAGCCATATTTTCATTTGAGTTTCGTGTAAAGTTAAGTCTACTGTTTTTGATAGATGTCGAAATTCTTTCTAAATAATAAATTTTTGACGCACTATGCATATATATTATACATTATTGTGTTCGTAATTGGATTATCTACAGAAATGATACAGTTTGAGTGGAATTTATTGATTCAAAAATGCGGTAAGGTCAAATATCATATCTAAAATAATATTTATTTGTCATTTACATATTTTCTTTTCTGTCTAAAATAATTTTTATATATTAACATCATTTTTTTTTCTAAATGATTTTGTGATAATCACATTCTCTGTCCAATTCTGTTTCGAAATATATATATTACATTATAATGTAAATATATTTAGAAGTACTATTTCTTGTTTCCGTGATGCATGTGCACACACAAAAATCGAAATAAATTTAATTACATTTAAACGCTAAAAATATTCTGGCCGGAATCAGTTAAGTAAACAGTTTTTTGGACAAGTGGTGTTTTGTAAACATTAATAGATAAACTATAATTTGAGCCAATGGCCCACATCTGTCTTCACATCTGTCATCATGTGACACATCTGTCTTCGGCAGGATAGCAGAACAATGATGCTATAAGATTACCAGCAGGATATAGTCCAGAGATTGGACATGCATTGTGTCACCTTTTATTTGTGCCTGACACATCAGATTTCAGCATACATGTACGATTTCACTATATTTATTTATTTTTAATATAATTTGATTAAACTAATGGTTTGTTCAATTATATCTCTACTTAAATTATAATTTTATTGTTATAGATTTTATTGCTTATAGATTTTATTGCTTATTGAACATCAATAAACTGTATTGAAGACTTCAGTTGAAAACTCTACACATGCATTACTAATGAGAATATGTGAATAAATCTATGAGTATATATTGGCTACAAGATGCTAAATATTGGCTAAGATTTAAATCTTATTAGTTAAATGTTAATTTTATAGTTAAAATGTTGTTAGATACATCCCAACGAAATATGTCCATCACCAGCCGTAAATAATATTTGGGGGGCTTTTTGAGTACAGGGTATGTTTTTAAACTGGATCTCTCCTGTAGCAGGAAATCCACTAGTTTTCCAGCAGGATGAAGACCAGAGAACAGAAATGCATTATATTGCTGTTTTATTTGTGCTAGTGCCCAGATACATCTGATTTCAGTGGCAAATAATGATATAATAGATGTTTAATCATGAAATGTGTTCTATTGTCAACAAATATGAGTGGTACAAGAAATGAAAACCTGCAAAAAATGATAACGCAGTAGCAACTGAAAGAAAAAAATAAAGGAAAGCCTAAAAAACAAAAAGACAGAAGTGATGGTTATTTCTCAAATCAGACCATCACAAAATACAACATCAAAGTGAATAGCTCAACAATAAAACAGGTTGAACAATTTAAATAGCTAGTAACCCTCATAACATCAAATTGAAAAAAAGATCATATCAGAAACGAATAGCAGACCAAAATAGCTTTTACAAAATGAAAAGTATTTGTGCAAAAGGTCTCTATCAATAGATGTAAGGAAAAGTGTCTTTCATTGGCCACATCATGAGAAGGTTTGGAATAAAATGTAACAACAGGCAAAGTCAAGGGAAAAAAATAGACAGTATACCAAAGAGAAGTTACTGGATAGTTTAATATTGTGTGGCATTGTAGAAAGTCAGTAGTACGTACAGCTGATACACAGTATTGTGGGTATCATTTTGTGAATGATTACCTATGCCACCCAGCGTGGCACATGATGCTGATCATGATGATTTTCAAGTTGGTAACATTGTTATAGAAGCACTTAATAGCACTATATACTTAAAACCAAATATTATTAACATATTCTGAAAAATTGTTTTTTTACATTCATTCTCTAACTCTTATTGGATCTCTCTTATTATCTCTCATCCATCAAAAGTTACCATTTTTAACTTATTTGACAAATTTGTTACATCCACTTTTGAAATTCAGTTAGAGTTATGTTTTTTACTATGAGTTTGTTGATTATATAAGTCCTATTCTGGCCGCAAATATCCTTGGACAGCTCTGACATTGGAATCTCTCTTATAGCAGTACAATGGTTCTACAAGATTTCCAGCAGGATGTAGTCCAGAGAATAGAAATGTATTGCCTCACAGTTTTATTTGCACCATTGCTCAGACACATCTGTCATCGACTTTATTCTTAAATTTCCCTATAATTATGTTTCTCCACATCAGCATTTCTGAGCACCTATAAACTCAGTTTTGTCAGCTGTCCATGGTACATTCATCTTGCATCTTAAATTACATTTCAGTGGCCTCCAAAAACATTTTGAACTTTTAGTTAATAGCCCCATGTTCCAGACCCATTACAAAATTTCAGTTTGATGTAACACTAGAATGATAAAGTGTATTCACAATTGTTTACATAAAGGATTGATGTTCTATATATAAATATAATATACATATACAATCTTTCTCTTGAATGAATACCTACAGGCAATAGAGCCAGGGGTAGACCAAAAGAAACACTCAGAAGAACAATACTTAAAGAAAGTAAAACAACCAATATTCATACTATTCAAGAACTGCACAGAAGAGCTTTGAACAGACAGAATTTGAAAGATCTGACCTCTGCCCTACGCGCTAACTTCAGCGCAAAAGGAAAATGAATGAATAACTGAACACAATAAAGATATACAATTCTACAAAGAGTATGCGGCATGCTGAATCAATACAGTTGTGCTCGGACGTAACAGTGCCCTGTGCATATCCTAAAAATAGTTTTTTTGTGACACATACAATGCAACATCTGCTGATTCTGCTGTGAGCTTATTTGGTTCAGCCACTACTTTTTATCATCATCAAAAGACATCTCCACAATGAAAGTTAGCTGTAACAACCCTCCATCATCCCATCTCTTATCTCGTACTCTGACAAGCTCGTACTCTGACATATGACTGATTATCATATCCATCTCATGTTTCCCTCCAACTTGTATCTGTGCATAACTCTTGCTCACCTTTCCTCAACTATACTGCTGTTTCATCAACTATAACTGTTGTTTCATCAACTATACTGCTGTTTCATCAACTATACTGCTGTTTCATCAACTATAACTGTTGTTTCATCAACTATACTGCTGTTTCATTACTAATATGGCTTCTTTTTCATTACCCATATATCACATAAGACCGACTAAATCCAAACTTGTCAATTTATATGTGATAAGGTAGACTGAGGGTTTCAGACTAGGACAGTGTTCAGTAATGGAGACAATGTTTCTTAATACGATAAAAATCCGCATACAGGTTACTACATGCTGCCATATCAATATAGCTACTAACATTGTCAACCCCATGCAATGTGTTATTTAAGACACCAATATATAAATATATATATATATATACACATTATACATATAGGCCTATATACAAAAAATACATTCTAGTGTGTAAACATCTAACACAGGATTCAATAAATACTACAATAAATTATGAAATACTGGGACAAGCTGAATGTTTCTCATATCTCAGATAAGCTTTGCTGATGTATAACTCATGTTAAATATATTCTTCTTCTGTGTTTGTTCTCAAACTCCTGGAGGTCAGCAGGATGTAGTCCAGAGAACGGAATGTGTTGTTTCATGGTTTTCAGCTTAGCTGTGATCTCTGCAACTTTTGGCATGATACTTCTGACTTCAGTATACCTTCTGGGCCATCTGGTGCCTCTTATGACATGTTTGGCAAATAACAGTGATATTATTCTTTGATGCACTTTTGAGTTCTGTATTACACAAGCGATATCAAATATATAATACGCTATTGCCAAAGTCACTTTTTACTTGGCATTAGATGACCAGAGTTGACATGTTTTCAGTCTGGATGCGATGTGGCAGATAACATATGACAGATAACATGTGACAGATAACAAGTAGACTAGATGTGGTTGAAGACTGAAAATGTGTTGACTCAAGTTGTGAGGCAAGTGGGTACCATCTGAGTGAAGCTGATTCACATCCCATTGGCTACATGATTTACATAATTACAATATAGGGAAATTTCAAGTCAATGAAAGTAGAGCTTGTCCAAGTTTTTCCAGGTTCTAACTCAGGCTCCTTGTGACTGTCTCATGATTACATCTGACTAACTGTTTGATGTGTTTTCAACAGAGATGTGGTTCTACAGTAGAATGCTGAGAATACCATGGACTGCCAGAAAAACTAATGTAGAGGTGTTAAAAGAGTTAAATGCGAAACGGACCTTAATCAACAATATAAGAAAAAGGCAATCTTCTTTTTTTGGCCACTTCATGAGACAGGCAGGTTTAGAGAACATAATCACAACAGGCAAGATTGAAGGCACCAGAGACAGAGGGCGACAACGTGTGAAAATATTAGACAGTTTGACAACCTGGCACGGCAAAGAAACAACAACGACTTTGATACATAATACTGTGGACAGAGAGCTGTGGAGAGCCATGACCGCCTACGCCACCCGGCATGGCACCTGATGATGAACTGTTTGATAATTTTCTACTGTGTTGGATTGTTTGGTTAAGCTTGTTCTTCTTTTAGTTGTGCTGTTATCCTTCTTAGTCACTTCTTATGACATGCATTGTCGATTATGATGCTGATGTTATGTGCTTTCCTTCAAGGTCCTTTACACACATGTATACATTATATCCAACACATCCATCAAGTTATGCAATGAAAATTATGCATAAAATAATACATCACACTCTGATGTAGTTTAGCACTAAAACATCATTTTACTGAAATCTAGACTTACTGTGCAAAATGGAACACATCAAAGACAAATTTTTCCATCTTTATGCCATTTGGAGAAGATGGTTTCTGAAGCTGCCCATGAGAATCAACGTATGGTATCTTCTTTGTAGCCACATGGTGTTTCAGCTGTGATTCATTTTCTTTTCTACAAAAGTACAAATGTATAATAATAATAATAAACAATCTAAAACATTTACTTAATAATAGTAAGTACTCTCTCTCCATCTCTCTATTTCTTTCTTTAACGTATAAATATCTATGCAATATAAGTCTTTAACAAACTCACTATATTCTGTAATGTTCTAGTCGTTCCAGTTTTATGTATTCATTTTTTAACCCACTGACTATCACAAATGTATATTATATGATCTGCTGACGTTTTCGCAATACTACCGTTATCACACTAGTCTCTTCTAGTTTTCGCAATACTAACGTTATCACACTAGTCTCTTCTAGTATTTCTTTCTGTTTTCCAGAACAGTACTACTCTTCTAATGTTTTCTGCTGGTCAATTTACTGTATGTCCTATCACTGAATTCAACTTTGTTTCATTTATAACATACTTGAGGCTGCGCCAGTTTCTGAGAAGTTTATAGTTTTAAAAAGTCAATCCTCAGCTGGGAATCAAACCATAGAAAATCAGAGTAAGAAGCAACTGCATGAACCAATGCATAACTGCAACTGATTAAGCATGCTGTTCACAATAAGCAACAAAAATACTAAGCATCAAGAAGTTCGGTGATATTAATTATATTAAATCACTAAAATAATTAACTAATGTGCATTTAACCTTTGACAGTATCGGCGGTGGTCACCGTCAATGGATGTCTTTCCGTATACAGCTGTCAGCAGTGTCCAGGTTTGCTATGCACTCATTTATTGATGAAGAACTACAAAATGTTTAGACTCATGTGACTAGTTACAGCGCCATCTATCTGTAGTCTTATTGAATTTCCTTTCCTGACATTTCTTTTTGAAGGAGGCATTAGATTGGGATTGCAGATCTAATATGAACTTGTTTATTTCGTTCTCAAGAAATCTGTTATAATGATTACCATTTTTAGTGAAATTTTATGGATTCCAATTCCGACAGAGAATTCTTGGGATTTACAAATGTAGATCTTGTTCCATTAGTTAATATGACAGATAGAGATAATACCTTTTTATGACTGACCAGTGTGTCTGACATGTCAAAGACACTGCTGTTTGTGTTGACAGCCATCACCACCAATATGTTAACTCATTCCAGCCGTGGAGACTTATACAAGTCAGTAAACTTAATGTCTTCTGGCCGAAAAGACTCCTATAAGTCATACTCCAATGACATTCATGTTGTTTTTTTTCGGTATTTATATCAACATAAGAATGCTTCCAATCGAAAGTGTAATATGTCCACATTACTTCTTGCATGATTTTTATGTGTATTGATATCAATTTTGTTAAGTTATTGATAAGTTTTGATAATGGGGGTATGTGACGTAATTTTTCCTTATATGTTTTATATAATTTTTCCAATTTACTTATTTTCGTAAAATAATAACTATTTTATTTACTTTGGTCTCATTTATTATGAAATCCAACCTGGCAAATGCTTCTAGCATCGTGTTTGCAAATTTACACCATTTTGTAAAAAAAAATTAGCCAAATTTTCATTTGAGTTTCGTGTAAAGTTGTCTACTGTTTTTGATAGATGTTGAAATTCTTTCTAAATAATAAATTTTTGACGCACTATGCATATATATTATATATTATTGTGTTCGTAATTGGATTATCTAACAGAAATGATACAGTTTGAGTGGAATTTATTGATTAAAAAATGCGGTAAGGTCAAATATCATATCTAAAATAATATTTATGTGTCATTTACATATTTTCTTTTCTGTCTAAAATAATTTGTATATATTAACAACATTTTTTTTTTCAAAATGATCTTGTAATAATCACATTCTCTGTCCATTTCTGTTTCGAAATATATATATTACATTATAATGTAAATATATTTAGAAGTACTATTTCTTGTTTCCGTGATGCATGTGCACACACAAAAATCGAACAAAATTTAATTACGTTTAAACGCTAAAAATATTCCAGCCAGAATCAGTTAATATCTGGCTTTGCAACTTTTCCTGAAGTTTCAGGGCCACTAGGTCTCGCTGATAACATCCGTGAGGTAGATGTGTTTTGTGTGTTTATGACAGATGATATGAACATGTTAATCTCATTATGAAATAACATTTAAAAAAAAAGAATAAGTCTAATACATTTAATATATTGACATCGTCCGTGTGTTGCTGGGGCCCGAAAGGGGAGCATAGAATAGTAACACTGTTTACCTTCCACGCATGTCGTAAAAGGCGACTAAGGAGGTTATAGGATGGAGTTGTCTGTCCCATCCCATATAGGGTCAGTGACCCAAAGCCATGCTGAAGTCGGATGTGTCAGGCCAAAAGGCGCAGATATCGCAGTAATACTGTAAACCATGACACAACGCATTCTGTTCTCCGGACTACATCCTGCTAACCTGCAGGAGTTTGAGAACAAACGCAGAAGAAGAAGATATATTGACATAGACTACTAGATTCTAGACTTAGTGCAGAAATGATTGATAAAGTTAGTGACCTCTATGTTTATTTGCACATACAATTTAATTATGAGAATGCTAGTGTGTTTATGAAATAACAAATACAATAGGATTAGGTATTTAGAAGAATTTTATCAGGGATGCCACACATCGGACAAAGTAATGGCGAGTCAGTATTTTTTATTATGAATTGTTTTCAATTATTCATCTTCAGCACATTCTTACATATTATACATACACCAACAAATTTTACATAATTAGATTCAGTATTTGTTATCTACATTAAAAAAATTATTTCAAAATCTCTAATAAATACAAAAAAAGTTATTGTATTTTTCAAACACCCACCAAACATAGCACAAATTGTCCCTAAAAAAATCCAGTGGGGGGAGGGGGGAGAGAAATTTTCATAATTTGTATTCAGAGTGCTAAAGGTTAATATACATTCTGCAAATCCTATAGCTGCTGTATTCTTTTCAGTAAAAAATCCAAGCTGTGCTAAATTCCACCTGTGCTGAAACCTTGTCTATTGTCGGTCCCCAGATGAATGATGGTTGATCATATTCACACTTGCCGTTAAGCGTAAGGGTGGGAGCTTAAGCTGTCGTTCCAAGGCCAGATGTGTCACCGTGGTTGTATTTAGTCAAAGTTTGTTCAAGATGAACTTGACGTTTTCTATCCACCATTTTCTTGGTCTACCTTTGGCTTTACACCCGGATATCCTTCTCTAGTCCTACACAGATAAGGGATCTTTCATAGTACTAGTGTTTTAGTGACTCTGGAAATATGTACCGCATGGATGGAATAGTTGATGTGTACTGGTACAATTTCATAGTGAAATCATCTTTAGCAATGAGGTGATAGATAACAGATAATGGGTTGACTCATAAATAGAGGAATACTTAAATAGAGTACTTAAATAGAGGAATGAGCAAACATATTTGCAGCAGCTAAAGGGTTAATTAACTACTATACATTTAAACAATCTTATACAAGACTATCCTCGGTACTCCTTAAACTTACAGGCACACAAATTTCAAAAACTCCACTGTGAAAAAATGGTTGCAGATATTTCCAGCGTTGAACAACAGTCTTCCATCGTGTGTTCTCTTCTCTGCTGTCTTCAGTGTGATCTCACTGTATTCTACTACTTTGTACTTGCCACTGACTTTACAAACAACTCCTACAGCCTCTTTGGGTATTGTTTTCTCCACAACCTATTGCAGACACAGATATTGTGAGTTTAAATACAGGTTGTCACTCAAATGTGAATGGGTACAAGAAAAATAAAATAACAGTGGATCCAATTGTTTACATTATGGCTTAACGTTTAGCACATGTGCGGCAACTTTATTCACCAACATTTCCCCTTCTCTGGTTAGCGAGCGGCAAGTATATTTGCCACCGTAAACCGCTGTTGCTAGGTACACTTCAATTAATTAAAAATCTCAAATTTTTCATATTTTTGTAACCAGATTTAATAAATCTGGTATTTTATTCAAATGACTAGCTTTTCCTGCAGTTTTAGTGGCAACCATGTGTTAAATGTCATTGAAATATCAATATTTTCACAATATATTGAAAATTTCAAACAAATATATGAAAACCTATATTTATATACATCATTGATCTCAAC
Organism: Meghimatium bilineatum; assembly: GCA_034231615.1. Lineage (NCBI taxonomy): Eukaryota > Metazoa > Mollusca > Gastropoda > Stylommatophora > Philomycidae > Meghimatium > Meghimatium bilineatum. The sequence continues at coordinate 13,916,549 of CM067318.1, read as the reverse complement.
AACATTCTATCTACAGTACTGTGTATCAGTTCTACTGACTTTTATGATTGTTAGACTATCCAGTATCTTCTCTCTTTGCCTTCCTCTGTCTCTTTTCCCCTCAATTTTGCCTGTTATGACATTGTATCCAAAACCCACTCCTCTCATAATATGACCTATAAATATGTCCTCTTTTTTCCTTATGTTGATAAATAATTTCCTTTTGATGTCAATCTCCTTCAGTACATTATGATTAGTTTGTATCGCTGCCCACGGGATTCTTAACATTCTTCTGAAGAACCTTATTTCTGTGGTCTCTAGTTTTCCTTCATTTATTGTCCATGATTTGCTTTTATATGACAGAAGCAGCTTTATGTAGCAGTGAGGGACTCTTTTCCTTACTTCCTGCTAGTTCAAGAACAACGCTCATGTTGCAATATTTCTTCTGGTCATCTTAGTATATGTCCAAGCATTGAGTTCAACCTTATTTAAACTTATCAAATGAAACCTGCTGCGAAGGATGTTTTTCATTTCGTAAAAACTTTTTTGGCCTGTTCTATTCTATTTCATGATTCTGGTGTATTTTTTCCATCTGATGTTATCAGTTAACTCAGGTATTTAAATGGGTGAATCTTTATTATTGTTGAGCCATTCACTTCGATGTTACATGCTGGGTTAGTCTGCTTCAATTTTTGTATTATTTGTACAAAAGACTCAACAAGTGTAGAAGATTGACTTCATTGCATCTGAGTTTTTCCGTATGTACTTCATCCTTCTCAATGAAGTGGCGCACATCCTGCCAAGAATTTCACTCATAGTTCATAACACCATATTTTCAAGTGATAATGCCCAGAAATGTCTGAGAAAAAAATGCATGTAAACAAGATGTCATGATCCACGAAAACACACAGCAAATGGCTTTACTATTATGAAAAGGGAGACCCCCCCCTATAAACTTCTTTCAAAACTGTTCTGAAATATTGGCAACACTCAGTAAAAACTGAACATTTTAAGGTAAGGTGGCACAAACTTACAATATTCTTTCTCCAATGAACCATAAATTTTGATCCTGTTCATTCCAGCCCCCCCCCCCCCCCCCCCCACTATCTTTTCTACCAATATTAATCAATCAACTGCCATGTCAAGTGGCATAGGTAATCATGCTTCTCCAAAACTATGTGTCTCTTTTGTTATTAATAAGTTCTGTTGGTGACTTTTTTTTTGTGCCACACTGACAACCCATCCAGAAATTTCTCTCTGTGTCTTCCTCTAGCTTTTCTCCCCTTTATCTTTCTGGTGGTTGCTAAATGTTAAAGTTTTACTTTCCTCATGACATGCCCTAAAAATCTTGTATGTGTGCTTCTAATTTTTGCTATAATTTGTCATTTTACTCCAGCATCTGCATTACTTCTACATTAGTTTTCTTGACTGTTAATGCAATTTTCATCATTCTTCTTAAAAACCACATCTCAGTTGCCTCCAGCTTATCTTGGGCACTTTAGTTGACTGTACATGCTTCACATCCATAATGAAGGATCAGCTCAATATAACATAATTAGTTAGCCCTCGGATCATCATAACTGCAAACTGGACACGGCCATAGTTGCTCCGATCTCTCCCTGAGTGTATCCACCATTACATTTCTGCTGACAGTACCAATACTATGCTGGTTGACCATCATTCTTCTATGCCCTCCAAAATGTTCACTTCCAGCATCTAGTAACACCACATTTCAAGCTCTGATCTTTAATCCTGCCATTGAACAGAAATCAATATAACATCCTAGCACTCAAACTATATCAGGAAAATAACATTTGCAAGTGTCAATCATAATTCAATAAAATATCACAAAGTTAAAAATGTTTAATACAACAAATGCAATTTAAAATACACAATAGCTTACCTTGGCTCCACATTCAACATTCTTGCTCAAACAGAAACCAATAAACACAGGGTCAGCCATCTTGACAAGAATATTATCTACACAGTAGACATGGACATATTTAACTCCACGCACGGTCAGATCATCAAGCACACCCTGATTCTGCAAAGCCTGGTACAACCCACCATTACCAGCTGCAAGACACACACAAACAGTATGGGATGACACCAATCAGTGATAAGGTGAGTCAGTTAAAAGTAATCTTCACCTTCATCTTTTTGATAAGTTTCCCAAAAAGGGAGTTTTAAGGAAACAATGTTTGAAACAACCTCTAGTTTGTTTCATAGATTAGCAAAGCTACAGCATCTTTGACAATACATCTGATTTCAAGACACAATGTTTAGGACCTGGTCTACCTTCTCTCTTTTTCTTCTCCATGTGCTCTCTGATAGTCAACATGAAAGTGCATGTGATTTCTGCCTGGAAGTATGAAGTATGTTGTGCTGCTAGTTTACAGCATAGCTGTATCATTTGCACCTTGGAAGGTCCAGCACATCTGTGGTTCACGATGCCTTTTATTTGGGTTGTGGGCTTCCCTAGCCTGTGACAGCCTTTCTAGCAGTTGCCAGGTGATGGATTTGTATGTGATGGTGGTTTTCCACCCAACTGTGCCCTTAGACTTTACAGGCCAATGCATGTCCCTGAATGGTAGTGTCTGAGAAGACAGTAGTCAGATATGTAAGCTTAGGTCAACTTCGTCAATCTCACACGAGGTGTTCCACTGCCAGTGACCTTGTTTCGCATAATTAGAAGTATTGTGCCTGTGTCAATCAGTACTGAACCTTTTCTCTTCATGAGCATGATTCTGGTATAGAAAGCATTGATGGTAGAGTAGGGTCCTTTTTATTCACTCTCTTAGTCAAGGTGTCATTCACCGACATCATGAACCACTCGTCCAAGTCTGAGTCTCTACACATTTTTAGGAGTACCAGTGACTAGAACCTTGTTCTCAAGCTCAGCAAGAGTTTAGTTCCAATTTCCTTTCAACATTTTCCCATTCCATTTGCATACAGCACTGCTCTCTGGTGATGTGCTACCCTCTCATTGTACTCAATATGTTATCCTTATGGACGCATGTTACTTGGCGCATGACCTCATTATTTGTCTTGACATCTACCCATTTTGTGACTTCTGCATTGGCTGCCCATCCAATGCTTGAGCCGGACTGTTTGCATTACTGTGTGTCAACAATGTTGCTGTATGTGTGTTGGCACAGATGTGTCACAGATATTGCTTGTCTTATTGCAGTCAATTCTCATTCCAGCTACAGCCTCCACATTCACAGACACAATTTCCAAACGTGTTGGCCAGACGAAGCATGAACCATTGTACTTCTGTTTCCAGGGTACACCAAAAGTACTTTTGGGATCTTGGTTATCTGCTAACCCTTGGTACGCCGAGAGCAATGCGGTACCCTTAGCACCTCCTCCCTCTTCAATTTCTACTCTCATAGCCATACGTTATTGTGTTAGATTAGATACTCCTCACTCATGGATTACAAACTAAACAAAGAGATTTGTTTGTGTAGTCGATCAAGCAACTAGGAAATGGGCACTAGAACTCATGCTCTGGGATGGTAAAGTTGGTAAACATCACACTAGTCAAGTAGTTTATGGTCAAACACTAGCTTTGCAGCTGAGCATTTATGGGTAAAACTGATTGATAACTCAATAACCTTCACAAGAGATGAGCATATACTGTAACTATTTGTTATTGAACTGAGCCTACAACACTCTAGACAACATAAGTGAGTTTCCCCCAGCACATTCATAAACTTGTAGCACAAAGTTATACACATTCATTAAAAATCATGACAAATTTGATATTTTCTTGGTAAGAAAATATTGGTTTTAATTAAACTACACTATTTACAAAGTGGTCCAGGAATGTCATCACTACGGGATCACTACAAACTGAAAATCGAGAGGTTTCGGGCAGGCTTCAGACATCCAGAGGCAAAATACGTATGTCTTAATTGACGTCTGCATGTTTTGATCCCAACATATGGAACAGTGCTATTTTTGGATTACTTGAGTGGAGTGGCTCAAAATAAACATGTGACTTTATTTAGCTAACATTATTTAGTTAGAACTTTTTGACAAGTTATTCTGAGATTTGAATAAGCAGATATGTTTAAATATTATTATAAATTATCAATTTGATTGTAGTGAATTAAACAATAAGTTACTTTTGACCCATTACAACAACTGTTTCTTGCGTTACAACACATGTTTTCTTGCATTACAACAGTGTTTTCTTGCATTACAACAAGTGTTTTCTTGCATTACAACAGTGTTTTCTTGCATTACAACAAGTGTTTTCTTGCATTACAACACATGTTTTCTTGCATTACAACAAGTGTTTTCTTGCATTACAACAAATGTTTTCTTGCATTACAACAAGTGTTTTCTTGCATTACAACAAGTGTTTTCTTGCATTACAACAAGTGTTTTCTTGCATTACAACACATGTTTTCTTGCATTACAACAAGTGTTTTCTTGCATTACAACAAATGTTTTCTTGCATTACAACAAGTGTTTTCTTGCTCAAAGTTTGGTGATTATAGTTAATTAAGCAGTTTATTTTAAACTAACTTTTAATTGTTTTGTATGCTTTTGCCCTAGCGCAACTGTCTGTGAACTTTTGTTTTCACGCATTTGTTTTGCACCCTTCGGTAAGGTCACCACGTTTTATATATGTTAATGCCACTAAACAAGTCAATGATGTGCTATGGAAACTCATGTAGACACATTTTCAACCAGGTATTAATTTAATGATAAATAGGTATTTTTAAGACCCCAACCAACAAACACACCTATTCTGATCATAGACGAAAACATTCAACTGTTAGATACAACCTGAAAAAACTTCACACTTGAATAAATGAAATCTTGGGTAAAATTTTGAAAGGCAGCAGATGACAACACTTTAAAACATCTACAGACACTAATTAATGATATATAGATGAATGAACAGCCCCCAAACAATGGAAAGATCACATAATTTGCAAAATTATAAAATCAGGAGATCTAATAGACTAACAACTTGCTGGGAATAACTCTGACCTAGAAGCTAACTTTGGCAGCATGCTGATAATAAAGCTAATGTTAAGAGGAAGCAGCAATATATAGACACCTCTCTCCTTACAAACGGCTTTAATCAATGTATCTGAAGCCTAAAAACACTCACTTCAACTCATTTACTCACCTGGAGCTAGGGCAATTTTTGACTGAGATTCCAGAATAATTTTTCCATTTATATCAAAACATGGAAGTAAAGTTTGCTCAAACAGAATCACATTGTCCTTCTTCAAACCAAAGTGGTCATGTTTTTGGAAGAATGTGTCTGTAGCGTCCTTGGTGTGCTCACTTGTCATAATATACCTGTACAATTTAAGATGATATACCTGTATAATTTAACATAAGATAATATATCTGTACAATTTAACATAAGATAATATACATGTATAATTTAACATAAGATAATATATCTGTACAATTTAACATAAGATAATATACCTGTATAATTTAACATAAGATAATATACCTGTACTTCTTAAGAGATTATATGCCTGCACAGTATACTCTAAGACAGACTACAATAACAATGAATATCAACATAAAAAAGACAAAATCTAAACGAGCAGTTTTACAACTTTAGCTATTTATCAAAGGCCAGATGTGCCGTTTTGGCTGCGTTGAATCCGTATGTGTTCAGTGTTGTTTAGATGTTACCTATACATCTTGTTCTAGGTCTTCCTCTGGCCCTGTATCTGAATCTTCTTATATTATATGTTCCTGTCTGTAACTGGCTATCATTCATTCTTATAAGCTGTTCATTCTTAGGTGTAATTCTTATACAAACATGGTGGATAGACTGGAAAGAGATCAAAACGAGGCCATGAGAGCTGTCCTAGGATGCACAAGAGATCATGGCTATGAGGTTTCTCCTAGACCTACTGAGCATCAAAGAAAGAAATAAAATAGTTCTGGTAAAAGAATACTTCAAGGTCACCATTAATGATCAACACCTCTTACACTAAAATCTAGACAACACAGAAGGAAGGCATATCACAAGAGGAAGGTCTTGGATGGCAGAAGCAGAAGATACCCTACTCAGAGATTGTGAGCTAGAGGAAGTGGGAAGAGGTTGTGAATGGGTGAAGTTTGACAATGAGAGAAATCTATTGACAACAGTTGTGATACAGATGGGAAGAGAGTCCAGAGACTGTGCTCCCAACAGAATAGAGGGGATGATCGAAGAACTTATACTGCAGAACTTAAAGTCACACGATACAATAATTTATACAGGCAACTCAGTAACTCAAGAAACAAACAGGTGTGGTTGGGGTTTCGTGGCCTACAAAAATGGCAGGAAATTAGTTGAAAAGAAAGCTGCGAACCGCACTACAACATCGAGTATGAGATTGGAAATAAAAGTGGTGACAGCAGCTCTTACTTGGATGGTGATGCAACCACCAACAGACTGTGATAGTATTGGACTCTCAAAGTATGCTGTGCAAGATAGAAAAGTTTATGATCAGAACTAAATTGATCAATCTTCTCAACAGTGTGTAGAGTATTACATGGATTTACTGTCCAGGTCATGCTGGGGTCAGGGGAAACTAAAGAGCCGATGTGTTGGTTGGTAAACCCTTGGTGAACGCAGCTGAGATAATAAGAGACAGGATTTAATTGATTAGAGCAGTCTACCCTACAAGAAGACAAGGAGGAGGTCGAATGAGACAATGTACATATTCTGAGAATGGTAGAAATGGGAGGGACTAGTGATGGGAGAAAGTGCTCCCTCTCTGGAAAGATAAGAAGAACGTGTAATCAGCAACTGACTGGGACACTGAGCTTATACACTTTTAGATGGCTGATGGAATGGCAAGCAGAGCATATATGGGAATGCCACCAGTGCTGTGACGCTTGTTCCTAATCAAGAATCAAGATAAAGATGCTGTATGTTTGTTACACAATTGAGAAGTGCTATAAAATGAAGATATGTGACCAGGGTCATCCAATGACCTTCTACAGTAGGGAAGAATTCAGTGGAAGACCGAAGGGAATGCATCTATGCATGACGTTTGTGTACACAGCGTAACAATGCATTGGAGGAGAAGGAATGATCATGGATGTTAGGGGTAGGGTTAGATGTAACCCTAAACCTAACCCTCACACGCCTTCCAAAAATCTATACATTTCTGTCTCCCCTCCACAAAAAATGTGTATAATAAATGTAATATTCATGCTGTCACTGCTTATCTGCCCCTACTTCATTTTGTTAAATAATGCAGGCTCAGTTTTTTCAAGCGTATGATTCGTTTCATAAATAATGTAGGTACAGCTCCTCATATTAAACCGAAAAAATAATACTTCTCTCTCATGTATAAATACAAATTGTTTTTGTACAATTTCCAGATCTCTGTGGCATAGTGGTTAATTCATTTGCCTTGTTCTCAAGATGTCATTAGTTAAATTCTGGATCATGGTGTCTTGTTTACAAGAATGTTCTGGAGATTCCTGGGAATGATCACTTGAAACTGTGGAGGTACATGCTACTGGTGGTATTCTTGATATCATGATTACTTTGTTGAGGACTCAGTGCACATAGGAAATGTGAGTACAATGGAGTAAATCCTCTACACCTATTTCTTTATTTTGCATTTGTACTGTAAAGCACACAAACTCACCATGGCACAGCACAGGTTTTGCCAGTCACTTTCTCTGCCAGTTTCTCTAATTTGACAATTCTCTCAGCTTGAAGCTGATACAATGTCTTTCCTGAAGGAAGGCCAACATTGTACATTCCCTTAGGGTAAGGAACTCCTAGTCTTGTTCCCTGTCCACCAGCGAGTAACAGTACTGCCACTTCGCTATTACCAACAGCCGTCAAACCTAGAAAGTAGCAAAAGGAAACTCAGAGACTAGAAGTGACTGATGTAAAACATCAGTAAAACAAGTAACATAACTATAAAACAACTAGGAATAATATACTTTTTTTTAAATTATACAAAAATTTTATATTAAAAAACCTGAGGTCGCCATGGTAAAACAGATGATTAAACATAAAAATTTTGCTACTGCATGTGCTCCTGTTAGGAGGTGCAGCTAGGATGTTTTATAGACAGTGGAAATAAAAGCCACTATGTGTTAGACAGTGGAAATAAAGGCCACTTTGCCATAGCAACCACAATAGTGTGTACAGGAAGAAATTTTTATGGTACCTCCACAAGACAATAATTCAGTCCAAACCAAAAACCCCATGATTATGAAACAGGTGTTCTAACCATTTGGCCACACACTTCACGGCTTGGGTCAGTGAGAATGCCAAAGAGAGGGATGTGATTATATACACTGATTAATCTGTGATTAAACATGTTTGCAGTGCTTGGGCCTTCACTGCTCAGTGCGCAGGTAAAATGATCAGGAAGGAGAGTGGGGCCTTTGCGGTTACTACGAGTAACATGACCATGGAGACTATCGCGGTGACCATGGCATTTGAATGTATATGCACACAGAAGGTAACGCAGGTCTGCATCTTGAGTGACTTTATGAGTATGATTAGGAAGGTACAAGTAGGTCTCGTTCGCAAACAGTGGATTGAGGCCTTGAGAAAGGCGAGGCTGAAAGTGGTTACATTTATTTTCGTGTCAGGGCATGTTGGTGTTTGAGGCAATAAAGGAGCTGATAAATTGACGTCATGTGCAATTATGGCACAGGGCAATAGGGCAATGGATTGAACTGACATTTTGAACTCCTTAAGAGATATAACATGCGAAAGTGAGACTAGTGTGGATGATGATTCCTTTTCAATGGCCAGGATTAAAGATCAGGGTTTGAAATGCGGTGTTGCTAGACGTGAAAATTTTGGAGGGCGCAGAAGAATGATGGTCAACCAGCATAGGACCGGTACTGTCAGTAGAAGTGTAATGGTGGATACACTCAGGGAGAGATCGGAGCAACTACGGATGTGTCCAGTTTGCAGTGATGATGATGATCTGATGATTAACTTACTAACTTCATTCACACCCACACAATAGAACAAATATGGAACAAAATTATTATTTTTGATGATCATATATCTAAATTGGACTCAGGTCAGTGACGGAAGGGAATGCCTCTTTTCATAAGAGATACATTGATTTAAATGCAAGAACCAACAATGTCGTATGTGTCTGGCTATTGGCATAAATAAAATGGTGACACAACACATTTCCATTCTCTGGACAACATCCTGCTTGAAATCAAGTGGGACCATCCTGCTACAAGAGAGATCCGGTCAGAGTTTGTACGAGTGTAAACAGCAAACAAAAAAACACAAGCAACTCATATTTCAAATAACAAGAGTGATGCATAAATAGTCATGGATTATCTTATCATTGTTTTGATAGAGTCCATACACTCTAACAAATGATCATCAGCAGACCTGAAACCTTGGAAACTGTATGAAAATCTTCATGATTTTTTCACAATCCCTTTCATCATTTAGAGTCACATTCTGGGAGGTAACAAAGTTGATCCTGTCCACTCACTTATGTTCTGTTCCTACCTTTTCTTCTATCTGCCCTATTTTATTTTACCTGGCATGTAGTTCTAATGAAATATGCATAGCTATCAAATTATTTTCTATAAATCCATATTTTTAACAATCATTTATTTCTTTTCTGTATCTCAATAAAAACATCCGTATGTAGCACTAAAAGACTTCCGGCCATCAATATATTCAATATGTGTGTATGTGAGATAAAAATGTTTGCATTAGTAGTAATTACTGATGATGTTACAACAAATAACCTTTTTTTTTAAAAAATAAAATGATAAATTTATTTCTGGGGAAACAGAAATCCATATAAATATAGAGAATCTGTACTAGTTGACACCTATGGATATTTGTGTACATTTTCTTTACATTATTTTACTGTTGTAAAGAGATATTAGGCCAGCACTCTTCTGCATTCTCTTGCACTTTTCTTCATTGCTGATCGGATCTCTGTATAGTATGTGTATGATTTTCTTATACTATTTATTTCCATTTCTTTTTATTCTGCATGTGTTCTTAGATTCCTATGGGATATCAGGATGTCATCCAGAGAATGGAATGTGTTGTGTCATGGTTTGTAGCTTGGTATTTTGTATGTAAGATCATGTGTTTTCTAAGTGGCAACATATGGATATGAGACTTGGACTTTAAACAAGACAATATCCAGAAGATTAAATTCATTTGAAGTGAAGTGCTACAGAAAGATCCTAGGAATGGACAGAGAAAAAGAACATTGAGATTCTGAAATTACTAAAACTAGTTGAAGGGTGGCTTCTAAATACCATCATAAAAAGGAAACTACAGTATTGTGGACACTTATAGAGACATCATGACATCAAAAGGCTGATTCTGGAGAGCAGACTACCAGACAAGAGAAGAAGAGGAAGACCAAGAAGGTGATGGACCAGCAACATTGAAGAATGTATGAGCATGTCTCTGGACAAAGCAGGCGTGTTTGCCCGGGACAAAGAAGCATTCAGAGTATCAACGAAGATAACATTCTGGAAAAAATATGTCACTGGATATATATAATATCATCATTCTTAAATTTCTATACTTGTATATAATATCATCACACCTATATTTCTATACTTGTATATAATATCATCATTCTTACATTTCTATACTTGTATATAATATCATCACACCTATATTTCTATACTTGTATATAATATCATCACACCTATATTTCTATACTTGTATATAATATCATCATTCTTACATTTCTATACTTGTATATAATATCATCACACCTATATTTCTATACTTGTATATAATATCATCACACCTATATTTCTATACTTGTATATAATATCATCACACCTATATTTCTATACTTGTATATAATATCATCACACCTATATTTCTATACTTGTATATAATATCATCACACCTATATTTCTATACTTGTATATAATATCATCACACCTATATTTCTATACTTGTATATAATATAATCACACCTATATTTCTATACTTGTATATAATATCATCACACCTATATTTCTATACTTGTATACAATATCATCATTCTTACATTTCTATACTTGTATATAATATCATCATTCTTACATTTCTATACTTGTATATAATATCATCATTCTTACATTTCTATACTTGTATATAATATCATCACACCTATATTTCTATACTTGTATATAATATCATCACACCTATATTTCTATACTTGTATATAATATCATAATTCTTACATTTCTATACTTGTATATAACATCATGTTTGCTGATCTAGCGGTCCATGGGCTCATGCCCTTTGACCTAATGCCATTAGATGGCATTATATTGCTGGGAAGTAAATATAACATCATCATACCGGTATTTCTGTACTTGTGTATAAGATCATCATTACTTCTTGTCACACTCCCACAGACAGCTGACTCCAGAGGTTCTAGATGGTCATCAATCTGTTCACTGGCTCCATCTATGGACAGTTTGGCTTTCCTGAAATACTCATTGGCTTCCTGGAAATATGATGCAGTCATAAAGGAATGAACCAACTTAACTGACAATGTAAGACTAGTATCAATAAGATATGTCACGTATGAATAAATGAGGATGCTAAAAGGTTAATGATAATGATTGTGGATGTAACAACACATGCAAATTCTGCAATATTAATTTAACTACCATTCTTAAATCAGTAATCACACATGATAATAATGTTATAACTCAGCACAAACATAAATAGCCCAACATACTGCACTGTAGAAATCAAGAGAAGAATTACAATGGTGACATTGAAACTTGTCTAAATGAAAAATCTTGGGCAAGGTACCAGCAGCATGGCCAAACTATGTATGATTAGAACATGCATATTTCCAGTGGCAATACACGGATGTGAGGCATGGACATTAAATAAAACAGTAGCAAAGAAAATTGCTGCTTTTGAAATGAGATGCTACAGAAGCATTTTATGTATACCATGGAAAGCTAAAATGAAAAATCGAGTAGTGTTAAGATCAATAAATGTTGAAGAGTTGGCTCTCATCTTAACAAGAAAGCTGGTTTTTTTTTGGTCATATAAAGAGATAACAGGATGGAAAGATTAATAGCTGAAGGCAAAGTTAATGACAATAGGGAAGGACAACGACAGATGACAATAAGCCCAAGATTGCGATGGTTCAGTAATATATCAGATTGTGTTTAAACATGTCTCTAGCTGCTGCATGTCAACTTGATCAGAATCAGTGTTCAGAGAATCCATAAGGAAGACCGCATTCTGGAAAGAATAGATCACATGACAAAAGTAAGTAGACAAGTCATACATTTAACCCATGAGTGGGGGACAACAGAACATACAACTTGAACCATATAACTGCAAAGATGAATTTTGGATGAATTTTTCACTGGAAGATAAGCCTTGATATGGAATTCATATCTTCTAATAGAAGTATAATGTTGCATGTTTGTTGTTTAATGTTTGCCACTGGTCAGATTTTCACACCTTCCACGTGTGGAACAATGAATATAAAACTTGTCAATGTAGTATAGTGGTAAGAATAATTATTGAAATATAGCAATAAATATAACAAGGCAATGTACTTTTTAGAATGTAAATAATGATAAATATAACAAGCTAATGGATGTGTTATATTTATCATTATTACATCTAGTCCCTCTAACAAGTCCATTGGTTTGTTATATGTATATTATTACATTTAGTCATTCTAAATAGCCAATGGACTTATCAGAATGACTAGATGTAATAATGATAAATATAACATAACTGAATAAAGCACAGATTTGTTACTAGCTGAACTAAAATTTGTAAACATGAGCACTCCAGGCAATCCCATGGGTTTTATGTTTCTTTCAACAGATGATAAAAGTTATAAATTATGATCCACTGAAGATGGATGTGTTGGGCCATTGGCGCAAATAAAACGGCGACACAACGCATTTCCATTCTCTGGACTACATTCAACTGGAAATCTTGTAGGATCATTGTCCTGTTACAAGAGAAATCCAGTAGGAGTTTGAGAATGAACGCTGAAGAAGAAGAAATTATGATAGTTACTGTAACCAATCAATTGTACATTTGTGTCACTCCATCATCCTGCCACCTAGCTTTCTCTCTGAGGAGTCACATACAGACTATTGTCTTGTCCCAGGTGATACGAGGAGTCACATACTGACTATTGTCTTGTCCCAGGTGATACGAGGAGTCACATACTGACTATTGTCTTGTCCCAGGTGATACGAGGAGTCACATACTGACTATTGTCTTGTCCCAGGTGATACAAGGAGTCACATACTGACTATTGTCTTGTCCCAGGTGATATGAGGAGTCACATACTGACTATTGTCTTGTCCCAGGTGATACGAGGAGTCATATACTGACTATTGTCTTGTCCCAGGTGATACGAGGTCATATACTGACTATTGTCTTGTCTCAGGTGATACTAGTCTACACTTGCTGTTAAGTTTAGGAATGGGACTAGTTTTCCTTTCAAGGTCAGATGTGTCACCTAGACTGAACTATAGGCACTATCCATATTTACTCTGAAT